>CAUYPK010147708.1:0-13760 GCA_963574355.1 Loris lydekkerianus
GACTGGAGTTCATAAGTGTGCTAATACGATCTCACCCATAACACCACAATCTACCCATCAATTCAACCATCCATCTACCCACTACCCATCAATCTACCCATCCATCCCTCCATCCATCCACCCACTACCCATCAATCTACCCATTCATCCCTCCATCCATCCATCCACTACCCATCAATCTACCCATCCATCCCTCCATCCATCCACCCACTACCCATCAATCTACCCATCCATCCATCCATCCACCCACTACACTTCTATCCATCCATCCATCCATCCATCCACCCACTACCCATCAATCTACCCATCTATCCATCCATCCACCCACTACCCATCATGCCTTTCTCTTTCATGGGATATGTGAAAGAGCATTGAACATTTTGGAAAATTGGAATTTTCAAATGAGCTTTGTCTCTAGTTATCCAGCCACTTGATTACCTAGGCCTCAGTTTCTCCATTAGTCAGTTGAGAGGTTTACCCTCTGGATATCTAAAAGCACGGCTTTCTCTGACATTCTATGATATTAGGGATCTCAGAAAAATTTGCCTTACATAAGGTGCACAATGCGCAAATGCAGCTGGATTTCTCTTTGTTTCTTACCACTTTATTTACTCCTAATCATGCGCACATACAAAATTATGACTACTTTGAGTCCCCTGTCTTTAGGTTCCATAGTCCATTTTCACCCGCATTTCTTGAGCTTTTCTCTGTTCCAAGGATGACTTTGCTATACTGAGGTGCTGACACGCAGATGTCGGAAGGTTTGCTGAACAGGCAGTTTGGGGAGCAGAGTGTCACACTGTTCAGGGGCAGAGCACCAGCAGTTCTCATTGGGACCACTTGCTCATGGATATTTGCCAGTTGGCTCATCTCATCTCTTCTTGTGATATTATTTTTTTTAGAGTCAAGAAAAGGCCAGCAGGTTTACAAAAGCATGTATCTCAGAAGTCATTGTCATCAGTCAAGTGGCGACAGCTCTTATCTTATCCATATGCATGATGTAACATTAACTTGTCTCTGAGTTCGACCTCTGTGGTGTCTCCCATGGGCAACATGAGCTGTTTCTTCCACAGATGTGGACCTTTTTACCTACCCTTTCTCAAGTATCTGACAAGACTTAAGGCTTAGACCTTGGAGTTGGGGGGGTCTCTCCTGGGACTTTCATATCATTCCAAGTCCACTCAGTTATGAGAGTCCTGTATTTTTATATTATCTATCTCTGTTCCTCAGGCCATCTGCTCATTGCTAGTAAAAATTATTAAAATAAATGACCATGCCAAACATCTGAATAGGTTGACCTTAGCCCTGGGTCACCTTGATGGCCCCGGTTATTGATAATGAGTTGGGAGTGTTGGCAGAGAACAAGGAAGGTGTGCCTAAGTTTGACCATTGGCTTCCAGGCAGATACTGGGCCTCTGGCCATGAACATCTTTATTTATGATCTTCCTTTCAACCTCTTTCAGGCAAAGAAGTTGTCATAATAGAGTAGGTGCAATTTATTTTGGTCTTGGCATAAGGATGTCCCCCTTTCCCACGCTTTCATCTTCTTTCTCCCTCTTTCTCTGACATTATTTGTCAAATGATCCAAAGGTAATTCTTGGTACTTTACATCACAGTGAAGCTGAGTTCTGCTGGATTATAAATGATTAAAGATCTTCTAGTCATCCACTTGTCAGTCTGTAACAAATTATTCCAAAAAAGAGATTAATTCCTTTATGATTTTGAATAAGAAAATGATAAAACAATGCCCTGCAGCCTTTAGAATCAGAAACCTCCCACATTTCTGGAAAATGGTTGGTTTATGGAAAGGGCTTGATTTTGTCCTCCAAAGGTCATTTAGAAGACATATATTGGGGTCTTACAGGATGTTAACCCTGCCTGGGGTGCTATGAGACTTGGTTTATCCTCAGACTCACATGAGGAGTATTGTAGAAAGCAGGTGATGGGTCCCACCTCATAGGTACTGAGCGGAGCCCAGAAATTGGCTGCTTTCCCCAAGCATTTCTAACATAGCCAGTCCACACAACATGTTTGGAATCTCAGCTATAGAGAAAGTAAGGGGAGAGGCACTTTTCCCAAAGAGGGTTTATATCTGACTGGTCTCAGGATGCATTATCAAGTAATGAAGGTCATCTCCCATGATTGAGCTTGCATTCAGAAATGTGCTTTGTAAACTGTGACATAAGTAGTTGAGTCAATATTGGAAACAGACTCTTCTGAAGGGGAGGAAGACTTGATGTGGCTCCACGAGGACATAGGGGAATAATGAAACTGTCCAGTAAATAGAAGTTTGGGCCATAAGTGGTTAAAATCTTAATTATCCAAGTGTCCAAGGAATGGAGATTATGTGCCTCATCTGTCTTCCTATCTATCTATCTATCCATCCATCTATTGTTTATCTATCTGCCATCTATCATCTATTATCTAGTCTATTTCTGTCATCTATTTTCATATCAATACATCTAATCTGATCAAGCTAGCTTTGGTTTATTGGGTTGCTTTTAATTCTTATCACTAAAGATCTCTCTAGCACATACATGAGGTGAGCTTGGGTCAGGCGTTCTGGGTGTTGAGTCCTAACTCTGCTTTGCTGGCTGTTTGATGTTAAATAAATCTTTCCTACCCTCTAGATCTCGGTTTTCCTATCTATGAGTGAGGAGATAGCATTAGATGACCCCTAGGGTCACCTCCAGTTCAGTACTCTGTGGAAATACATGAGTTCACTCTCCTGTCTTAGCAAAGACAGTCTAGTGGCCGCAGTAGGCTCTCTCTTTTCTGTTACAGGGTCCAGCAAGGACTTAAGTCCTCATCTTGACTATGAGTCCCTGTTTATCATGGACTGAGGTGGGAAAGGACTTTAGCTAAACGTTCATTGAGAACAGACCAAACTGTGGAAGGTGATTGGTTCTAAAAAGACTAATTGTCAACTCTGGGCTCTTTTTGGTATCATTTTAATTTCTTCTCAAAAGTGGATGCAGGGAGCAAAAATACCAGTATCTTGGGTCATTCTGGGGAATGGATGTTGCGCTTCCTTTGTAAGGTGTTCTCCATAGTAAGGAGAAGGCAATGCCATTTGCCAATGTGGGTTTATTGAGCAGCTATTATTTGGGCCTCATGCTAATTCAAAATCAGCATGTGCACCTCAGGTTGGAATGCTCTGGAAATTTTTTTGTTGCGATCTTATGATCTTACCTTTCTCATTATGTCAAAAGACAAATGGTAAGAACCAGCACGTATTCCCTGAATTACCCCGACTGACGGAGTGGGGTTGGTGGTGACAGGAAGGCTTCGGGTGGGTGTCGGGCCATTCTCTTTATGGTCTTCTCTTTGTCAGCCCAGCATCTCACTCATCCCTCAGTCCAGCTATTCATGCCCCAAAGGGACCTTCTTTGTCTGGTGAAACCCAGGTACCTCTTGTCACTTAAGACCTACATTCTCCAAGAAGCTTTTTGTGGCTAATCCTAGTGGGCCACGGTGTTCTCTTGTCTCTGACACAGGTGTACTTTATGCTACTTAGCAAGCACCAATGAGCGCCAGGCTCTGTGTGCTGAACGCTCATCCCATCACGTTACGTTACCTCTCAGAGAAGCACAAGCAGAGTAGCCATATTTTTCAGAAGAGGAAGTTTAGAGATGTCAGTCCATTTGTCTGAGATCTCAGTGCCACTAGGAGGTGGGGTCTAGATGGAAACCTGGGAAGTCTGGGTTTGGCTTTTTACTCTCCTGCTACCTCTTGGTTGGGCTCCCCATGTACCCAGTAAGCACATGGCACCTTGAGTTTGTCATCAACCTGACCCACAGAAGTTCTGCAAACACAACAGAGTCACTACTCATGTTTCGTTGTCCTGTTGTTCTGAGTTCAGCCTTGTCCAGTCCCTTTCTTGGTAACAGCTGTGGAGCTGAATGGAAGTGATATATTTGCTTGACACCCAGCTGGATGCATGGCCTTGAAGGCTCAGAGGAGAATGATTGAAATTCCACGGAGGTACCTGTCCCTCCTCTCTTTTACCAGCATCACCAACCAGTTGTCTCTAGGCACCCACTGAAAAGAACCCTTGAGATCCAAAGCACTGGCTCCCGGACACAGAGAAATTAAACACCTGCCCTTTAATAGGACGCAAATGATTGTTTTCTGGGTCTGTGTGCAGTGAAGAGGCTGGGGTGGTAAAAGGGGCGATCATTTCTTTGAGTAAGAAATGAGACATCAGAGCTCACTGGAAAATTATCTTTCTCCTATAGAATTAATTTAATCATCTAAAGAAAATGTTACTTATTGGGGACCAATTATTCTAATGATTCAATAATGTCTCTCTCTTTTTTCCAAATGAAAGAAAGACAGCCCTATTATGAAAAGGAAATTAGCTACAGATATCAGAAGGCTGGTACAAGTCCTTTGAGCTCTGAGCTTTCTAGCAGATTTTTGTGTACCTATGCAAAACGTGACGCTTTAGTGGACAGGCTGTTTGATAGATTGCTACTATCTCGGCAACTACAAAAATAGTGAAGAAGAACACTTCAGATATTATGCATTTGATATTAAGTTACTGCTTAATTTTTTTTTTTTTTTTTTTTAGCTGGGGAAGTTCAGTTTCTAGAAACCAGATGCAATATTATAAGGACACAAGGGTTCTCACAATATTTATATAAATTCAAGCTTTCACAGCAAAAGCAAACTAGAAGATGCCTCCTTGGAGTTTGTTTGATTATACTCACAGGGAAACAAGCACCTTAAAAATCTGCTAAGTTTTTGCTTGCTTTGTTTTTGCCACAGAGATGAATACTAGACCAATCGTGCCTTAGCAGCTTGAAAAATGTGCTGGGCCTTTATTTTGCATTCAAGACAAAGGATGTCTCCTTTGTTTTACATTTAAAATAGGAAGGTTGGTTGCATCAGTAACCCCAGTCTAACCTCACCCAGAACCTGCAAAGGGACATGGGGAGGCCAGCATAATTGAGTGTGTGACTTCACCTCAAAGCAAGGGACAAGGACAAAGGTAGTCTTACCTCTGTGGGGTGTTTTTGGAAGGCGACAGTACTTTTTTCTTTAAGGATGGCTGCATTCCTCAGTTGAATTCTGTACCTTCAGGATGGTGAGAACAGATAGGCTGTCAGTAGCCACAAAGAATCTTGACCTCGTAAGGCTGAGAATGTCCCACCTGCATGGCACTGGGTTACTTGCCATCTCTCCATGCCCTTGTGGCAGCACTATTTTATAAGAAGAAAGATGGTTTGATCTCCCCTTTGGCAAATGAGGAAGCTGAGACCCAGAGAGGTGAAGGGAGACTTGTTTACATTACACAGCATGCCATGAGGAGGGTTGGTCTGATGGGTCAGAGAGGCAAAGTCATGCTTCTAGAACCTTCATACCTCTACTCCACTTTCCCTGGAGACAGTGGTTTTGCTTGGGGTATGTTTTTCACTCTTTTCCGATCAAAGCTCAATTGTCAGAAATATCCTGAGTGAACCTTGATGAAATGGGATCAAGTGTTAAGAGTTGCTAACTGGGATAGCTGGTGGATAAGATTCTGGCTTTAGTATCAGACAGAACTGAGTTTGGAACTCCTGTGTGACCTTAGGCAAGATATTTAATTTCTCTGAACTTGGCACTTTCAACCCTTGAGATGAAAATCGGTGTGTCGTATGTCTCAGATGAAATAGAATTCTATGTGCTGAGGATACACTTCAGACACTGTGAGCCCCCAGTTCTGTACAGGGATGATCGTCTTCAATGGCTAAATCTAAAAGGATTGGATAGAAGATGCAGTTGTGATCACAGTGAAGGCAATTTTGCAGGTGCTCTGGGGATTAACTCATGGGCGGCTGGCAATTTCTTGCCACTTCAGCTGAGGCATAGTAACAGCATTTTATAATGGGAAAGACTACTTGGGATCCTTGTTTAACTCCACTCCATTTTGTGTATGGGCTCAGAGACAGGAAGGGAAATGCAGAATGTAAGTGAGGAGAGAGAGAAGGAAGGAAGGAAGCTGGAAAAAGGTCTGAGCTGCAGGAGGCAGGCTGGCTCTGCACAGCAGCCCTGGGATGAGGGGCAGCAGTGCCTTTCTGTGAAATAGAGATGAGCAGCAGTCAGCCCACCTGCCCAGGGGGCTGTCAGTGCCCAGATAGAGCACATTTTGTTAAATTGTACAAAGAGTCCTCTGTATACCCTTCAGAGGACTCTTCCTAGAGCCAGGAGGCTTGGTCTGGGATCAGGGCTCTGCTAGAGTGAGTCCTGTGCCCCCTTGGAGACTCAGCTTTCTCTTTCATAAAACAGACTACGGCTTCCTTGCTGTTCACAAGGCTGCCATAGAATCATATTAGATAACAGATGTAAAAGATTGTGAAATGCTGTCTTTAGATGGTCTTGGACACTCCTCTTTCTCCAGACTTCATTCCATGCTTCCTCTCTCTGCCTTTACGCCTAACTCAAGTTGGTCTCCTCCCGTCCTTGCCTTCCTGGTCTTTCTGAGTTTCCCTAGCTTCTCTCTGCAACTTAGTGTTTAAGTCTGTGCTGTACATATTGTGTTCTCTCCAATTGCAAGTGACAGAAAATCAAGTCAAATTGACTCAAGTTGGGGGAAAGCGGAAACATTCATTTATTCATGAACCTTAGACATACAAGGATAGGGCTAGTTTCCTTCCCATCTCATAGCTCTTATCTTTTGTCTTTCTGACTCCATTTTCAAGCAGGCTCTTCCCATGTGGTCACCTAAAGTACACCTTGCAGACTTAGGTGTGTCGACCCGCTTGGTACCTGTTTGGAAAGAGGAGGGAGGGCCTCTTTCACAATAAATCAAGAAAAAATCTCAGCAGTGAATCTTATTGGACAAATGTTGGTCATATGTCTGAATCAATCACTGTGGCTGGGATAATGGAATATGCTATTTGTTTATTATTATTATTTTTAAATTAAATCATAACTTTGTACATTGATGCATTTATGGGGTTCAGTATACTGCTTTGATATACAACGTGAAATGCTTATGTTGAACTAAGTAACATCCATCACAATTATACTCATTTCTTAATAGTTTTGAAATGTACCATCGCATCATGCACATCAGGTGAGGTCCCCCCAAATACCCTCCCGCCTCTCATATCCCTCTTCCTCTCTCCTCTCTCTCCTCTTCCCTTCTACTTTCTGGACTATAGTTATGTTTTGCCAATCACATGAGTGTGTAGATGATTATATATTGATCTTATAGTAGTATTGAAGTACATTGGGTACTTTCCCCCCATTTTTGAGAAATTTTAGTAAGAAGAATATATTCCAGCTCCATCCAGGTAAACATAAAAGATGTGAAGTCTCCATCTTTTTTTATGGCTACATAGTGGAATATGCTATTTGATTAGAGGTAGGTGCTCTTGACCCCTCCAGGGCTAATTTTAGGATCATCTGCCCCTATGCCACATCACCACATGGACAGGGTGGGGAGTTGTGTGTGTGTGTGGGGGGGGGACACTCCTTTAAGGCTAGATATTTGCTTAAAATAAGCATTTCTGAAAGGTTTAATGAAATAAGTCTCCAAAGAAAAACTAAAATTAGTGACTATGTCATCCAACCAGAAAACCAGAAGCTAGAGAACCAATGTTTAATAAGATTTTTCCCTCAAAGGTTGGCTTCTATCCCGACAGAACCAGAACTCACGCTGGCTGTAGCCTTTCTTCCTCCTCCTTTTAAATTGCTCTCTTCCTGGCTCTTTGATCTCTGCTTCTCTCAGCCTTTCCCCCTCCCGTCTTCAGGCTTCTGAGTAAGGAGAGGAGAGAGACTGCCCAGGCAGGTGCCTCTCTGCACTTGGTGCTGGGCAGAGCTCCTCCCTCGCCACCAGGGAGACAGGACCTCCGTGGAAATCCCTGGGATCAGTGCCCGGGACTGCCTTCTGCCTCTCACCTGCCCTATGCCTGGACCCCACCCCTCTGTTCTGGTGTTTCTATCCCTATGCAAGTATCTCATCCCAACCTGAAAAGCTCTTTCTTCACTCCACACGCCCTCCACGGTGCGCTGCAAGTGCTCTGCTCCCACTGCAGTAGAGTGTTTCACACCGGCGTCCGTCACTATCATCACCCCCTATTTTCTCTTCAACCCGCTGATATTCAAAATGCCATCCTCACTACTCCACTGAAACCTCTCTTGTCAAGGTCACTACTAAGCTCATGTGCCGAAGCCAGCGGCCACCTCTGTATTCTCACCAAAGTCAACCTCTCAGCCTCGTTTGATATAACAGGCCGCTCTGTCTTCTTAAAACACCTCACTCCCTGCTCTTCCACCAGCTTCTCTTGCTGTTGTTCCCTAGTTTCCTTAGCTGGTACTTTCTTTTCTTTACAACTTGCAAATGTTGGGAAGGTGACAGGTCAGTCCAGCTCCCGCCTCTGCCAAAGTGCATCCCCTAGATGTCCTTTTTCCCAGCCACATGCTTATGACTCCCAAATAGCTGCCTATCTCAAAACCAGAATTCCTCCCACATGCAGGTTTGTATTTCTGAACTCTTTATTTGCATTTCCACATGAATGTCTAACAGCCACTCCCTGAACTTATTTCTCCTGCATCTCACATTAGTAAACGCCACTAATATTCACCCAGCTAATCTAGCTAAAAAAAATAAATCTGGGTATCATCTGAGATTACTTTTCCCCCATCTTCTTGCCAACCCGGTGCACCAGCATGCTGTGAGATATCCCTGAACATGTGGGAGTGGCCCTGGCTTGGGGTAATGAATAGAAGCTGGAAGAGTTTTGAGGTGCATGATATAAAAAGCCTAAGGTGCCTAGAAGAGACTGTTGCTAGAAATGTCTCCAGTGGGAACGAAGAACACGTTATCAGAAACCAAAGAAAAAGTGATCATTATTACAAAGTGGCAGCAATGTGGATGAATTGCGTTCTGCTTTGTACAAAGCAGAAGTCCTGAATGATGACTGTGAATATTTAGCTGAGGACATTTTTAGGCAAAGTGTTGGTGGCGTGGCTGTGCTGCTTATAGTGAAATGGAAGAGGAAAGAAAGAAATTGAATAAGCAATTATTAAGCAAAAAAGAACCAGAGTTTGAATATTTGGAAAATTCTCAGCCTACCTATATGGCAAAAAAGGGAAAGCACGCTCTGCAGAGAACAGCCCAGGGTGTGGCTGAGCAACCGTCTACTAAAGAAATTGGGTTTGTGACTTGTGATCCAATCAACCATTTCAGCAGAAAGGCAGCCAGCTTGGACTGAAGGGGACAGAGGTTGGGTGAAGTGAAGGGACGCTGTTGGCCTTCTGGGCCCTATAGGCCATGCATGAACATGCTATTGCCTCTGACTTCACCTTCCTCCTCTGTCAGTCTCTCTGTCTCCACTGCTCTACCCCAGTCCCAGCTACTGTCAGTTCCTCAAGCTACTCCCATTTCTTGCCTGGATAACTTCAGTGGCCTCAAAAGTGTTCTTGTCTCTCACCCACCCCAACTCATTCCCTACACAGCAGCCAAAATGCTTTTATACAAATGTAAATCAGATCACGTCATACTCCTGCCTAGAACACTTTGACCTCATCACTCCTGGGAAAAACCATGACCTCTAAGGCAGGACACCTGGGCTCCTCGCTGCACCTGGGCTGTCATCTGCCGCTGCCTTCCCACACCTCCCCGACCCAACACCCCAGCTTTTGTTGTTGTTGCTGCTGCCATTCCTCCCACAAGCCGGGTTTCCTCCTGCCTACTGCATTTGCACTTCCTGCTTCCTTTGCCTAGAAGGTACTTTTCCCATAAATTTATTTCTATTTTCTTCTCTAAATTAGGTATCAGTTTGAATAACACCTCCTCAGAGAGGGCTTCCTGGGCAACTTAGATCTGTTCATCTTGTTTTACAGATGGGAAAAGAGAGATCCAGAAAGGTTAACAATATTTCTGAGGCCCGGAGCTGGGGAGTGCAGGGGGATTTGGGACAAGAAGGCCTGGCTGCAACCTCATAGCCTTGAGCTCTCTCTTACCTGAATACAATAAATAGAAACACAAATAATAGTTCCACTCATCTTGGGAAAGGGGGTGGGACTCTTGCAGCCCGTCTCCTGTCTGTCTCTCCCTGGGGCGGGCCCTCTGACTCTGAGCCAGCACAGTGGGATGCTGTTTGTATTCTTGCTCTAGCTGCCTTTGTTTGATTATTATGTGATGGAGGCTGGTTCTTAGAAGACCACAACACAGCTTGGGTGAGTGAGAAGCAGCACAGGGAGGAGCATTCCCAATGTCAGCTACACGGCAGAAACAGCCCCCCAATGGAACACCAGCGCAAACTCTGCAGCCCCCCAATGGAACACCGTGCAAACGCTGAAGGTTGGGTTGGTCTAACTCAAAATTTTCTTCTCCACATGGCACTAGCTGTCTTCCTCATACTTCTAATGGCAAGTCAGGGGATGGTCACTACAGCTCCCCTGGTCACTGTGGCCAGCCTGACCAATCATCTCACCAGCATAGACTCCACACCTCCCCTCCTCCCCTCTCCGGGTCCTTTGCCTCTGGTTCCTATTTTCTCTCCTAGGAGAACATCCAAATTCCCTCTCCTCCAGAGAGATTGGCAGCATGTTCTGTTTTCTCACTCTGTTTCCCAGTCCCCAGTCCCCAGTCCCCCGTGGCTTTACTCTGGCTTGGTGGCCCATCCTCACTTCCCAGCGCTGGTGGCTGGCAGAAAACAGCAGCTCTGGGATACCCACAGGGCCAGAAGATGAACTGGCAAATCTGTTGGCATTTTGTGCTCAAGTAACTAGTAACATCCTCACTGTAGGGAAGACCCTTGGCTTTGGATGAGGAGATCAACTTGGGGAGCCTACTGCTTGGATGTTCTGAATCCGACTTCCATTCGGGGCTGGCCAGGGGCATAAGAGCTGCTGGGGAGATTGATCCAGCACTTTCCTTCTCTCCCTCTCAGACCCACTAGTCTAGAATCACTTAGCAGCCAGAAATGATGGAAGTGTTCAATATCACGGATTCAGAGGGCACTGACCACAGCAACCACACTCTGGCACAGCGACTGGCTCACTTCTGGCCTCAGTGAACTGAAGAACAAAGGACCCTGCCAGCCCTGGGAGGCAGAGCGGCCCCTCTGATTGCTCTGCCCAGGGCTGGCTCTGCCTGACGCTACCTTGGGGTCTTGGCCAGAGGGTGGTCTGCTGGAGGACCACTAAGCATATCTAAGAAACTTGCTGCCTTGAAGGAATTCACTCATTCACCATTCATTCACTCACCCACTCATCCATTTTTTTTTTTTTTTTTTTTTTCATTCTTTCAGGGACTGATAGAGGCCTGGCACTGGGCTAGGCACAGAGGATGAACAGAAAATAGACTTTCTTCATGCTGCTATGGGACATACCGAGTGAGTGGAGGAGACAGATGAGTGGAGGAGACACATTGTTGGGGGTCAGGAGTCCCAGTTCCCTGAACCCAGTTGACCTGTGCTAGAAAGTTCAACTGAGGCACGGAGGCAATTGAAGATAAAAGTGAATGGAAACAGAAAATGAAACTGGAGCGACAGACAGTGTGGGTAGAGAGCAAAAGTAACCTGCACAAGTTTCAGAATAGCAGGGAGATTTTACTTAGGAAGAATGAAGGGAAAGTTTAGAGTACTTCCAAAGAGAGCTGGAAGTGGGTCCCTCTCATGAAGGAGCAGAGGAGAGAGAGAAGGAGACGCAGACGCCTGCAGGGGTGTAAAGACTCTCTCTCTGAAATTGGCTGCACGTTGGCCCCTCTGCACCTCCAGGTACTATTGCCCTTTTCTATGGTCACTGATTGTCCCTTTCACCTGGTCATTGGTTACCAGGTTACCTCAGACCCACATTCTCATGGGCCTCCAGGCTTCCTGGTCCAGCAGGCCAGGATTTCCTCTCACCCCCTTTGCAGCCCCTTTCTTAGTGTTCCTTCTCAGACAGTACTCAAATAATCACAGTAATGAATGTTTGATTAGGAACTAGGGAATTGTTTTGAGGAGAGGGTACAGTCGTGTAAGTGCAGTTAACAAAGGAACCTGACTGGGAGGAAGGAAGGAGCTGGCAGAGGTGTCCCCTAGGCAGTGATGCTTGAGCTGAGAGCTGAACAAGTAAGTGGAGCCAGTGGGACAAGAGATGGGCAGGAGTTTATGAGGACAAGCAAGGGTTAAGCATGTGCAAAGGCCCTGCGGCAAGACAAGACTTGGCACTTTCCAGGCGCTAACCTGAAAGGGAGTGAGAGGAGAGATGGGAGGGAGGGGCCAACTCTGGGGCCTGGAGTCACTGGAGGGCAGGCTGATGAGGGCCTCCCTCACAACCATGGTCTCCGTCATGGAACCTGATGCCTGACTTTCAATATTAAACCAAAGCCCTGCTAAAATGGAGGATTAAAGTCAGTGAGGGCTAATTACCAGACAGAAATACCTTACATGCCATCACCCACATGGACATGAGAGGTGGGCACAGAACCCATCATTTCTGAGCAGAGACGTATGGGAGGGGCACTTGTTTGTGTGTTTGGCTTCTTCAACAAGCTTACAAGTTGAGGTCTGGAAGTTTTGTATCTTCTGCCAAAGACCTAGGAGCATGCCGGGCACACAGAAAACACCCTGATTGTACCCGCGTGTCTCCTGGGTCTTGGTGCTCCTTGCATAGACCTCAAGTAAAAACCCCCAGGCTGTGTGTATTTGATGGAGGTCTGGATGGGTCACGGGAACCTATGATCTAGAAGGCTGCGTGGGCAGCCTCACCAGACAAGCCCGGACTCTGCTGCCTTCCCCCACCGATTCTAGCTGTTGCCTTAGTCCAATTGCCCACAACACCGTATAAAGTTGTTTTTTTTCTTCCTCTGTAGTGTCAAGCACACACATCCATTCAACTCACCATCTCAGCTACCTTAGGCTTCCTGATAAGATTGTAGATTAGTGTTGAGGGAATCAGCCTAGAATTAGAAGGCTACTGCCAGGGTCCACTGTGCAGATGGCAGTGTGTTCAGGAGGCAGAACTGGACAGCCTTGGTGCTAAAGCAGAACCAGCATGGAAGGAGAGAAAAGGGAGAGAGCACATTGATTCCAGGTTACTGCACGCACACCCTAGAGAGAGCACGGTGATTCCTGGTTACTCCATGTGGCCCTAAGAGAGAGCAGGATGATTCTTGGTTACTACACGTGGCCCTCAGAGAGAGCAGGATGATTCCTGGTTACTCCACATGGCCCTTAGAGAGACCAGGATGATTCTTGGCTACTCCATGTGGCCCTCAGAAAGAGCAGGATGATACCTGGTTACTCCAAGTGGCCCTCCGAGAGAGCAGGATGATTCCTGATTACTCCACGTGGCCCTCAGAGAGAGCAAGATGATTCCTGGTTACTCCACGTGGCCCTAAGAGAGAGCAGAATAATTCCTGGTTACTCTACGTGGCCCTCCGAGAGAGCACGATGATTCCTGGTTACTGTGTGTGGCCCTCAGAGAGAGCAGGATGATTCCTGATTACTGTGTGTAGCCCTCAGAGACAGCAGGATGATTCCTGGTTACTCCATGTGACCCACAGACAGAGCAGGATGATTCCTGGTTACTCCATATGTCCCTCAGAGAGAGCAGAATGATTCCTGGTTACTCCATGTGGCCCTCAGAGAGAGCAGGATGATTCCTGGTTAATCCACGTGGTCCTCAGAGAGAGCAGCATGATTCCTGGTTACTGCGTGTGGCCCTCAGAGAGAGCAGAATGATTCCTGGTTACTCCACGTGGCCCTCAGAGAGAGCAGGATGATTCCTGGTTACTGCATGTGGCCCTCAGAGAGAGCAGGATGATTCCTGGTTACTCC
>CAUYPK010147711.1:0-18095 GCA_963574355.1 Loris lydekkerianus
TAGCAACGACTCAGCAAGGCCCGGCCTGAAACTGAACTGCCTCTACCTAGATACAGCCAATGTGGTACCATGCCACTGGCCCGACCCTGTCACTCACCTCTTCCCCCGCCTTCTTTCCCTGCCCCTTCTCCACAATAAAAACAAACAAACAAACAAAAAAAACAAATATGTGTTGACAAGTTTTTTGAGAGTTATCCTTTTACTGGATCATACCTCATTTTGGCCCTGAAAACATGGGATGGGATGGAATGGAAGCCCCAGAAAGTGCTGTTGGTTCAGGGCACATCAGAATAGGGAGACATTGAACTCTCCCAGCTCCGAGACTGGGTGGACCAGAGCTAGCAGCCAAGAAAGCCAACTTGAGCACAATCGCCCTCTAGTGGAAAGGATGAGGAAACTGCATGGTCCTGAGCGGTGTCAGCAAATTACAGCCTGTGGGCCAAAGTTGACCTGTGACCTGCTTCTGTACAGCCTGCAACCTATGAATAGTGCTTACAATAGTATTTTAAATGGTTAGAAAAAAATAAGAATATTTCATAGGAAGACTATATGACACCTCCTCTCACTCATTAAAGACAGTTTCTAGCAAAGTCTGAGCCAACTGCACTAACAAGGGAGGGTCACAGGCAGTCCATCAGTGACACAGACATCTCTGGGGACTACTTGGTGCATAAGTAAAGGTACCATTGCCCTCTTAGGGAGCCTATTCCATAAGACACGAGAGCTGGCTGAGGCCCCAGACCTACTCTTCCAGCCCATCTTTTCATCAATAAAGAACAGGACCCAGACAGGTAAAGTCTCCAAGGTCACCTGACCCCTCTGGTGGAGAAGGAGAAGGGCCTGCATCTCCTGACTCTGAGCAAGAGCTCTTTTACCCTCTCTGGATCCCCAAGGTAGTCCCTGCTCACCTCATCCATTTAATGGACTGTTCTCAGTCCTAAAATCAGAGGGGTCCTACACTTTTAAAATTTAAAGGCCTTTTTATAAAGAGAAGCGTGGGTCTGATCTGAGGGTAGTGGTGTTTACAACTAATCAATCACCACCAGTTACAAATTCCTTTGTTTCTTCTCTCACTGCTTCCCTTGACTAGCCTTAGGAAAAGGGGGGGATGGTAGCAAAAATATATAGTAATTAATTTTTTAAAAGGACCTTACTTGAAAAAAAAAAAAAAAAAAAAGAGTTGCTAGGTCTTTCTAAGACTAAAACTAAAAAGTTTAACACTAAAAAGAATGACTGGTTTATGAACCCCAGAATCATCTGTCACTAAATAAAAGGTGAGACCCCTTAAACGACTTCTGGTGTGGTTCATTAGTTTATTAATTTATTTGTTCATTCATTATCTCAGCAAAGATTAAGTAAGGGTCTATTATGAACTTGACACATGAAAAGAAGTTAAATTGCTTGTGCACCTATGTGTCAGGGGCCTCATGAACTACTTTATTTAAATGACCTAATTTAGCTTCACAAGTGCTATCCTGCAAGGTAGGTGGCATTATTCTCATGATGCAGACAAAGAACTCAAGGCTCAGAAAGGAGTAGGGACTTGTTCAGGGGACTAGGGCAGAGGACTGGGGCAGGGGGACTCACCGTTGAGCAGCCAAGTGATTTGGGGCACTGGGGTGCCCTGCACGGAGCACTGCAGCACAAAATCCTGGCCCTCAATGGCAGAACAGTCCTTCAGGACACTGGAGAATGAGGGAGCCACCTCCATCACAGCCACCCCTGTGAGGGAAAAGGACACACAGGCCATCTCTGAACACAACTTGCTGGTGCTGGTGACTGGCCACAGATATCCCCAGCCTTACAGGCAGACACCTTGCTGTCCTGGGTACCCAGCTTTCCTTAGTGGCCTGGCTTTGCCTTAGGAAGCAGGCAGCCTCTCGGTACAAAGCCCTGGAGCCCAAGGCAGGTAACTGGCAGGAGCTTTTCCACAGTCTCAAAACACCCTAGGCCTGGACCACTCTGAATCTGGGCCTGCCTTCTCTCCTCTGGGACTCAGGCTCCTCCCGTCTCGTCTTGGCTTTGGCCTTCCTGGAGCATCCTGAGAGCTCCTTCTCCCTGCCTTCGTGGTCCTGCTCTACTTTCTAGTACTTCCTCTCTTCCTTATCACGTCCCAGCAGTGATCAACAGTCTTGTGAATATCTTTTTTGCTTGCAGAATCCACAGGCCCACAGGTGAGGATGTTTCGATTTTAAATCACTGTAATTATTTTTTCTAATTCCGGAATTGAATTAAATGACAAAGGACTCACTTGTGTTTCCATTTTCTAAGTACAGTTGTAGCCCCAATCTAGCTCAAGATTTTGGAACTGCTGGGGGCCTGGGAACATACATTAACAATGCACCCTCATGGATCTAAAGCACATTCTAGTTGAGAACCGCTGAGCTGAACTTTCCAAAAGCCTTCTACCTACTTCAGTGAACTGGGGGACATTTTATAGTTCAGGGACCTTAATTAAGAGCAACAGGGTAGATAATCTCTTCTATAACAATCCAAACCTGCTACCGAAGTGTCAAGTAGCTGACAGGTAGATATTAGAGGATGGACCACGAGAGCCCATTCAACACAAAGATGAGGGAAAGCCATATTACATAGCAGGGATCCATGGGTAAGAAAACTAGTAATATTTGAGGATCTACCATGTGCCAGGTACTTTTCTAGCTATGACTGTGACAATGCCATGAGGCTGTTACCTTGAGCCCATTTTACAGATGAGATTAATAATTTCGCAGAGCTGAGCCCAATGGTGAAACCAGTTATTCTAGACAGATCTCTCACTCTATAGCTGCCTTTTCTCCTCTAGGGCCTAGGGGAGGGTAGGCAGGGAGTTTAGCTACAGGACAGAATGATGTACACTGGGATAAGTGTGGTCCTGAGGGAGAGGGGTAGGAAAGCACTATCTCTCCTCCTTTCCTGGCCAGCATCAAATTCCTTCATTAGAGAAATGCCTTTGGGAGTCACTGAGAAGAATATGGGCTTTCATCTACACCCATTCAAAGGTGAAACTTCCTAAATGCAGAATACAAATGTCTACATACAATAAGTAAGAAAATGCCATGAAAGCTATATTAAACAGTTTGATGAAAATATTTCAGATTGTATATGAAACCAGCACATTGTATCCCTTGATTGCACAAATGTACACAGCTATGATTTAATAAAAAAAATAAAAAAAAGAATATGGACTTTCATGCCAGTCAACTTGGGTTAGAAATATGCTCTCTTTTACAAAACATGAACTTGGATGAGTCACTCAGCCTTATGACATACAGCTCAGTATTCTCATCTGGAAAATGGGTATGAATGTGATTTTCTCCTAAGATTGTTAGAGTAACTACACTAAAATTCAAGGAGAGCATTTAGCACAAAGCCTGGCACACAGAACATCAGCCAGGGGTGTTGGGTGTTATTAACAGATGGAAGCGGTGCACAAAGACTCTGCATGCAGCAAGTACGGTTTGGGGGTGAAAGGGTGGAGGGATGAACTGGGAGCTCGAGAGACCACAGGGTAGAAGGGAGATCTCCCTTCCTTTCTCAGTATAGAGAAGACCACAACATGCTTGTGGGGAGAAAAAAGAGGCCTCTCAAAAAGGTTTGAAGAGGCTCGGCACCTGTAGCACAGTGGGTACGGTGCCAACTACATGCATTGAGGCTGGTGGGTTTGAACCCGGCCTGGGGTCAGCTAAACAACAATGACAACTGCAGCAACAAAAAAATAGCTGAGCGTTGTGGTGAGCACCTGTAGTCCCAGCTACTAGGGAGGCTGAGTCAAGAGAATCACTTAAGCCCAATAGTTCAAGGTTGCTGTGAGCTGTGATGCCACAGCACTCTACCAAGGGCAACATAGTGACACTCTGTTTCAAAAAACAAACAAACAAACAAACAAAACAATGGCTTGAAGAAGTGGTGGGAGAGTAAATCATTATTAGATCAGATCCTGAGCAGAGAGAAATAGAAACCTTGGGAAGGGAAATAAACAACTTTTTTGATAAGTGATAAGAGAAAGGGGGTCTGTAGGGAGAGCTGGAAGAACACAGACAACCTGGTTCCTGGTAAAGGCATCTGCCAAGGGTGAGCTGGGGCTCTGGAGGGTAGAGAAGTTTTGGAACTGCTAGTGTCCCAGAAGCTAGGGAGTTGAGAAGCACTTCTGGAACTGCAGAGTAAAGACCTCTGAAAATCTACTCCTCTCGAAAATGGTACTGGCAACAAGAGTCAAAATCAACTTTTTCTGACAAAGGGTGCAACATTTTGAGAAACATTCATTTAAAAACAACCCTTTCCTCCCCAACTCCCTGTTCTTGATGAGAGCAGCAAACCTGTGGCGTTCACACTCCCATCCTCCTTGCCCCAGCTCTGGGGCAGCTTTGAGCAGGTTGGATTCAGAGCTCCTGAATTGGTAGTACATTTCAAAAGGGTGGCTTTTATGTTATGTGACTATATCCCACCCCCGAGAGAACCGTCACTATCTGGGCTGTCTGGCAGCTCCTTCAAGAGTTCCATTTCCAGGTTCTTCTTTGACTTAACTCAGAGCTTGCCCTACGTCAGGGGTTCTCAACCAAAAACTGGTGGTAACTGTCAATATCACAGCAACTCAAAGCAGCAAAATCAATTGAGTCTAATCAAATGAGTCTGGTAAAAGGAAAAACTGAGGAATGGGACGTCCAGGGCTTGGAAAAGCTCTGACATATTCCTGGGAACCTAGAAGGCTACATACGTGTGCAGGGCTATGGACATGCCCAGGAAGGACCAGAGAAGGCTGTTCTCTCTCACCTCCAGCTCACCTGAAGGCTCAGGGCGAGCAGGAAGGAAAGGCTAAGGCTGGAGCAATGATGACGCGCCCCAATACACAGGCACAGAGCCCCTCGGAAAGGCCGGGAGGTGTGCTGCTTCAAAGCATTTAAGGAAATGTCTATCTAGTCAGCCAGCTGATTATTAAGCTAACTAACCAGGGACTTCTGGGAACTACAACATAAGAAATTATCTAGATTTCATGAATGGGGGAAAATTATTACAAATCATGTGTCTGATAAAAGAGTTGTATGTAGAATATATGAAAAAGTCATACAGCTCAGCAATTAAAAAATAGAAAATACTTGTTCTGTTGGAATAGGTATTTCTCCAAAGAAGTTACACAAATGGCTAATAAGCATATAAAATGATGTCCACCATCATTAGTCATCAGGGAAATGCAAATCAAAGTCATAATGAGATGACCGTGGACCACAATAATTAGAAAACAGAAAATCACAGGTATTGGGGGGATGTGAAGACATTACAACACTTGTATGTTGCTGGTAGAGTATAAAATGATACAGCCACTGTAGACAAGTTCGTCAGTTCCTCAAAAGGTTAAACACAGAATTACTACATGACTCAACAGTTCCAATCATAGGTATATACACTTAAAATTGAAAACAGGTATTCAGAAAAAGGTATGGAAGTATTCATAGCAACACTGTCACAATAGCAAAAAAGTAGAAAACAATCAAATATCCACCAACTGATGAATGGATACACAAGACATGCTGTATTCCCACAATGGAATATGATCCAGCCATAAAGATGAAGAAGTGGACCTGCTATAACACAAACAAACTGTGAAGACGTGATGCTATGAGAAAGAAGCCGGACAAAGACCACCGACTGTATGATTCATATATGTGACATGTTCAGGATGGGACAATCCACAGTGACAGAAACAGGATTAGTGGTTACCAGGGGCCGGGAGAACGGGGTATGGCTGCTATCGGTATGTTTTATCAGGAGAGGGGTGATGAAAATGTTCTGAAATTTGATAGTTGTGATGGCTAAACAACGCTGTGATTATATTAAAAATCATGGAATAGTACATTTCAAAAGGATGACTTTTCTGTTATGTGACTATATCTCCATAAAGCTGTCACACAAAACAAAGTAAGAATTGCCCCAAGATGCACAAATGGGCTAAAAATAGTCTTCTACAAGACTTGGGTAACTTCACAGGAGAGGAAGCCATAGGCGTGGTGACGCTCTCTGGGGATGAACCTGTTGCCATGTGCCTGTCCCCTGTTCAGACACAGAGCCCTGCCTGGATGCTGAGGCTCCTGCTCCTGGACCTGTGAACTCTGCCTACAGGCGCTCCCTCCTCCAAACGGAAGGGACAATACTCCTTGTAAAGGAATTCACTAACATAGTAAAAATCCCAATTAAGAAGGGAATGAGCTGGGCACGGTGGCTCATGCCTGCAATCCTAGCACTCTGGGAGACCAAGGCAACTGGATTGCCTGAGCTCAGGAGTTTGAGAACAGCCTGAGCAAGAACAAGACCCCCATCTCTAAAAAGTAGCCAGGCATTGTGACAGATGCCTGTAATCCTAGCTACTTGGGAGGCTGAGGCAAGAGGATCACTTAAGTCCAAGAGTTTGAGGATGCTGTGAGCTGTGACATCATGGCACTCTACCCAAGGTAGCAGAGTGAGACTCTATCTCAAAAAAAAAAAAAAAAAAAAAAAAAAAAAAAGAGGGGAATGAGCAGTATACAGCAAAAAGCAAGGCCTCCTTTCTATTCCTTTCCACGATCCTATACAGCAAAGAGCAAGGCCTCCTTTCTATTCCTTTCCACGATCCTATACAGCAAAGAGCAAGGCCTCCTTTCTATTCCTTTCCACGATCCCCCAATTTCTCCTCTTAGAGGCAACTTTTATGTTTTATGCACATTTGGAACAGTGTATCTACAGTTCTTTCCATCCTTTTACAAAAACATACCAATCCACAATGACTTGCAGCCTATACTTTGTTCTTTTCCATTACTAGAATACCTTGGACATGTTTCACCATCAGTCTACAGAAGGCTCCGTGCCATTTTACTGTATAGATAAACCATTAAACGATTACTTTTTAAGACATGTTTATCATCAAAAATTATCAAAATGTGGAGATAACAGTGTTGTAAATCCCTAGGGTAACTGTCAACTTTCATTTCTCCTGATATCATTTTATTACTATCTCTGCCAATCCCCCTAAACATGAATTACTTCTAAGGCAAATATCAGAAATTACATTTTACCAGTAGATAACTCAGTTTGTACCTCTAAAACAAATGAGCTTAAAAAAAGTAACAAGATCCTCATCACATCTTAAAATAGCACAAATTCCTTTTCATTGAATCATTCTTCAAAGTCCAAATTTTCCTGATGTTCTCATAAAAATTATTAAATTATCTCAATCAGGATCCACACAGGGGCTAATTATTGTAATTGCCGATGTTGCTTATGTATCTTTTAGTCTAAGCTTCCTCTGGGTTATTTCTCCTTTTTGCTCGCAATTTATTTGTTGAAAAAAAGTGAGTGAAGGTTATTTGTCCCACAGTTTCCAACAGCCTGAAATTTACTAAATCTATCCTTGAGACATTATTTAATAGGTTTCTCAAGGATGGGACATGCATAGGTCGAGGGTCTACATGTGCATTTAGAGAGGAAGGGGAAATCTTATAAAGAGAGATAAGCACAAGAATATTTATCACAGTTTTGTTACACACATAATAACTAAAAATGGAAACAATTTAAATACTGAGAAAATAAGAGCATACCTAAATTAGATAACATCCACCCAATGCAATATTTCATGGCCATTAAAAATTATGTTTTCACAGAATATTAGATAATATAAGATGTTTCTATTACATAGGAAAATTAGGATAGAAACAAACAGCATGTTGGTTTTATTTTAAAAACATTAAAGTATCATTTATTTCTGAGTCATAAGATTATATGTTGTTTACATTCCCCATGATGAACAGGCATTACTTTTATAAACAGATATTACAATAAACATAAAAGCTGTGGGATTCCACATCATCTCATATTACTTTAAACCTGAGCATTTAGTGAATGCTTGGTTTTCTGTGGTTACGAAAGTGAGTCATGATGCTGCTCAAACAACTGAGGGATCTAAAAAAGAGAGCTCTCAGCTGGGCTGGGAGTGGGGTCTGGGCACGTTTATTTGGAGGTGATTCTGATGTGAACTCCTGAGTAAGAATCACCAGCCCAGAGCAATGTACTTGGCCTGGGCATGTGGGTGGGGATGATACAGACTTGTGCTGGGTTGTCGGGGGGGGGGGGGGGTCATTTGCAATGAAAGAAGTACCCTGGAATGGTCCTCCACACAGAATCCAGAGTCACCTGGAGGAACTGACTCACTCTCCACAAGGAGGGTCCAGCTACAGGACGCCTGGACTTGGATATTGGAAGCCGTGCAGCTGTACTTGCCACTGTCCCCGGCCCTCAGCAGGCAGAGGTAGTGGGATCGGGCATCTTCATAAACGTCAGGGAGCTTTCCTGTCTCCTCACGGGTGTCCCCTCCAGGAACCAGGCCAGTTCAGGCTTTGGGGTCCCTGAAACTATAGGGACAGGTGAAGAACAGTCCCTGGAAGGCGGGGTGCACTGGTGGATGGGGCAGGGCTCGGTCTGCACGGGGCTGCCCTCCCTCCTCGAGTGCTTCCTCACCCCTGCCCCTGCACTCCACAGGCCTACACACCCTAGGGCAGCATCAGGGTCCCTGGAGAGGAAGAACACAGGGTGAGGACCAGGTCTGCAGGTCAGACAAAGCCAGGAAAGGGAGACCCTGGGATTGTTTTTGATGCTGGTGATGATGAAGGTTTTGTTCCTTCTAGGGTGGTAAGAATTAGGGCACAGGCCCAATGGTCTATTCAACAACCAGTAATGGGCCACTGCTGGGTGTCTCTCCAGAATAAAGGACATTTCTAGACTTAGGAGAAGACCCCTATAAGGTGGTTCCCTGGGGGCCCTAGTCCAAGGGGACAGGTAGATATGGGGCTGCTGACCAGCTGTGTGCTGAAGGAAGGGTGTGACCACCAAGGAGATACACTTTGGGAACCAGTGATTGTAATTAGCTCTACTCACCCTCACATCTGAACTTGGCTATCTGACCTTCTCTGACTTCCTGGTTTTGAGGCTTGCTCTCAAATTTGGGGAATGCTGAATCCCTCTGGCTCTCCATGAGGATTTTTCTGTTAGCAACTTTGTCCACAGCTTCTTGGCTTCCCAGGCCAGAGTGCCTGGTGAGGACAGTGGCTGGATGGGGAGCAGCTGGCCTTTTCCTCTCTTCTCCAGAAGGAGACAGGGCCCCCAAGACTGGTGCCCTTGTTTCAGGCTGGACTCTTGTGGCCTGCAGGGTGATGGTGCTGGACGTCTTTTGAAGAACGGGGGCCTTCAGGGCTGCTCTGGGGAGGTCCCCACAATGCTCCAGCTTGGACTCCCTCAGGGGCTGAGGCTGGCTGTTTGTGGTCCAGGCTGGGGAGCCAGCGCTCTGGGGGCTGGAGCAATTCTTACTTCCAGCTGCAATCTCCAGGCTGTCTGGTTTCAACTCCTTTGAGATTCCATTGGTCACCTCCCTCCTGATGTCTGAACTGGTGGCCTTTGCTCCTCTTACAAATGACCTGTTTGGTGTGGGGGGAGGGGTAGGAGTGGGGAGAGGAGGAGGAATGGAATGACCATCTGGTTACTCGCAAGCATTATTCACCACAAGCATGGGTTCCGAGGATCACAGAAGCCCACACATTAAGAGCAAGAAAGACAAGTCTTTCTTTGCCATTTGCTCAGTTTTCCACGCCAGGGTGTGAACAGCCACTCCTGACCCTTCCCTGCAGCACACCTTGCCTGTGGCCTCATTTCTCTTCCACGTGGCCCCCTTCTAGTTTACACCCCACCCCCATTTTCCTTGTCCACTCTGTCCTCTCCAATCCACTTTTTTACCCTGCAACCATAATTAATCTCTTAAAAACATAAATCGAATTATATCATTTTAAACTCAAGGATTTTCCAACAGCTTTTCTACTATATTGAGAATAAACTGAGCTGCTCCAGATGGCCTAAGGATGCTGGCTGCACTTCTCCTGACCCTGATGATGAGCATGAGGTCGTGGCCACCTGGGCGTCCTTCTGAGCCTCCACATACCCACCTCTCACCCTCCAGGCTTTCTCCTGCGGTCCCCTCTGGAACACTCTTCCTGAGCCTTTCTTCATCAGCTGTTATTACTCTTCACAGGTCTGAGCTTAAATAGTGAGTTTTTAGCAAGGACCTCTCTGATCCTCTATTCTAAATCAGTGCCTTTCTGTTATTCTTCCTCAGAGATGTATCACAGTTTCTAATTATGTATTTGTGGCCCTCCTCCCTCCACCCCTGAGACAGAATCTCAAGCTGTTGCCCAGGGTAGAGTGCTGTGGCAACCTAGCTCACGGCAACCTCTAACTCTTGGGCTCAAGAGATCCTCTTGCCTCAGTTTTTCTATTTTTAGTAGAGACAGGGTCTCACTTTTGCTTAGGCTGGTCTCAAACTCATGAGCTCAAGCAATCCGCCTGCCTTGGCCTCCCAGAGTGCTAGGACCATAGGCATGAGCCACCATGCCCGGCCTGTAACCCGGTTTAAAGCCCTTCTCTATGCTGGGTCATCTGCTGGGCCCTATACCCTCCACATCCTGCACTGGCCCTCACACAGTGAAGGACGCTCCCAAGGAACCTACCAGAGCGAGTGAATGGATCTGGCCTGGAACATGTAGGGCTGAGTGCTCGCCCTTCCCAGGGAAGGCTAACTACTGAACGGACTGCACAGATACGAAGGAAGGTGGAGGCACTGAGGTTTTGAGTCTCAGCACCAACAGCAAGCCTGATATATAGCCAGGATAGGAGGATGAAACAAAACACTGAAATAAAACAATCTCCTCCAGTCAATTCTCCCTCCCTATACAACAACTTGAGAATCAAGGGCATTTCTTGATAACAATTCTTCCTCCCTTGCAGGGTAAGATGGAAAACATCATAATCACAAAGCCTGGACATACCTGTTGGCACTGTCCAAACCTGGAAAAGGGGAGAAGAGTAGAAAGAATGTCAGTGGAACGCTTGGAATACTTTATACACCAAGTTTTCACTTCCCATGCATTTCGCTGACACTAGGACCCACCCTGCCCAGTCCTTCCAGCTTTCCTGGGGCTGAACCAGGTCTGATCAGTTCCTCCTAGCCCTGGAGTACAGAGTCCAAGCTGCAAATGCTGCCCTCCAAGGGCTTTTAAATAGGCTCCTGCTCCCATGCCCTGAGGACATGGAACTGGTTCCTATTTGCTAAACAGAAGGAAACAAAAACCAATCCAAGGACAAACAAAAATAAACATCTACTGAAAATTTCAAACCCAACCACTGTAACTTACTGGTAGCCTTCAAAAAGAAAACCCCCAAAGTGTTGACTTTTGACAAATACATGCTTTAAAAATGTATGAAGTATAATTTTATTCAGTTCTTCAAAGAAAACACATTTTTTTTTCCTGTCATGTTCTTTTTCAAAAATTTTCATAAAATATTTCAAAATATACAACAATAGAGAGAGGGTTATAACAAACCCTGAAAGCCAGCACCAAGATTAAGGTACTACCGACACTTTCCTAGTCTTATTTAGCCCTTTTTGTTTTCTTTTGAGTATTTTTTTTTTTTTTTTTTTAAATAGAGTCTCACTCAGTTGCCCTGGGGTTGAGTGCTGAGATATCATAGCTCATAGCAACCTCAAACTCCTGTGCTCAAGCGATCCTCTGGTCTCAGCTTCCTGAGTAGAGGGGACTACAGGTGCCTGCCACGACACCTGGCTAGTTTTTCTATTTTTAGTAGAGATGAGGTCTCTTGCTCAGGCTGGTCTCGAACTCCTGAGCTCAGGCAATCCACCCACCTCCTAGAGTGCTGGGATTATAGGTGTGAGCTACCATGCCCAGTCTGTTTGAATATTTCAAAACCAATCCCAGGCAACATATTTTGTCATGAAGTCCACCAGAAGGAACAGTTTGTAATTTGGCGCCAGGGTAGGTACAGGGAGAGTAGCTAAATCAGTCCTCTGGATGCCTAAAGGAAGCTCCTGATCCAGCAGTAAGTGAGCCAGTCAAATTCTTTGGTTAGGACCAGGACTTCTTGTTGTAGTGGTGTTGACTGGAATAGGGAACACAGGCATGTACTTCACATAATACAATTCAGGACTGTTTCATGAAACTCATTTCAGTTAAATATGCTTACACATGAATACATGTTCTGAGTTGCACTATACTGTAAAATGAATTTCTTTGTGCGGACTGTGAAAAATCCACAGGTTGGACCAAAAATAGTGACTGGAATAAGGAGGAATCGTTTCAGAGAAAAGAAAGAAATGCAGAGAAAAACCTCAGAAGAAAAGAGGGGGAAAAAGGATAAGGAAGGCAAGGAGGTCACTTCCCTCCTGAGGGAAGCCTGTCTTCTTCAAGGTAGGGACATCCAGCCCCTTCCCTATCTGCCCTCTGGGTCCCCAGGCTGGACGTGGAGGGACCAAGGGACAGTAAGGAACAGACATGTTCTTTTTTTTTGAGACAGAGTCTCACCATGTTGCCCTTGGTAGAGTGCTGTGGCATCACAGCTCACAGCAACCTCCAACTCTTGGGCTTCAGTGATTCTCTTGGTGCCCGCCATAATGCTCAGCTATTTTCTTGTTGCAGTCGTCATTGTTGTTTAGCTGGCCCGGCTGGGTTCGAACCCTCCAGCCTTGGTGCATGTGGCTAGCACCGTAACCACTGTGCTACAGTGGGACAGACATGTTCAGCAAGATTTCCAAGGAAGAGCTGACGGGGTTGATGGTTAAAGGAGGAAAGTGGGAGGGGTCAAAGAGCACACTGAACTGTCCAGTCTGGGTGAGAAGGACCACGGGGACCCAGTGACAGCATCAGGTCGAGGGAACACCTGATCTGAAGGGTAGCGTGGATGATGAGCACATTCTAGAGCACAACATCCACTCCTGCAGTTAGAGATACAGAAAAGGAGTCTGAGGAGGGAGAGGCTGAAGACGCAGGGAAGTGCAGAGTGTGAAAGGTCGGCGGAAGGTCGGTCCAGTGCACAGCCTCCTCCCAGTGGTGGGGCCTGTGAGACCTGCCCCGGGGGATGTGTGGGTGCATGAGTGTGTCACATGGCCATACACGCAGAGGCGAAGCCAACAGGCCCTTCAGGAAGACACGGCCCGGAAGGGACGGTTCTGCACTGGCCTGCCCACCAGTGATACCTTGCATAGAAAGCTCAGCTGACATGGAGGCCTTCCCTGACCCGTTCACCACCAGGCACGTGTACACGCCCACATCATCTTGGTTGACTTCACGGATTTCCAGAACTTGCACCCCGTTCTTCTCAGACATAGACACCCGGGCACTCGGCTGCAGTGGCACGTTTCCCTGTGGATGGCAACAGGGCAGCTTGGTCACAGAAATCTGCTGAACTTTTGGCAGTGTCCTCCTGCCTCCTGCCAATTCTGGTGGGACAGACACCAGGACCTGGGCAGCAGAGCCCTCTGCTCTGGGCTCTGTCAATGCAGTGCTCGGCAGTCTTCAGACGGGGCCCAGGCCCTGCCTGAGGCCTGTGTGCCTGGGGGGTATTCTGTCAAGTTCAGCACAGACACATGGCGAGCCTGAGGGAAGAAGACCCCCATTCCTCCGCTGTGGCTTGTCTTTGCCTTCCTACTCCTTTTAGTCTTTCCCCAGGGTGAGTTCAGCAGAATTAGGAAGCAGGTAAGAACTATCAATAACCATTTTCACCCAGGAGCTCCATCTCTAAACTCCCAGTCTGCCGGGCTGTGACTCCCCACCACATGCCCTACCTTTCTCACCTTCCTGTTTGACGTCTAACTCCCCACCCCTCTCTCCCCACCACTTCTTCCACCTCTGTCTTCACTGCACCCAGCCCTGAAGGATTTATATGGCACTTGCACAAGGACCCTTATGGCAATATCTAGAGGTAGGTGGCATTATTTCTACCTCCCAGAGAAGGAAACTGAGAGACACTGGTTCCGAGAGATCCAGTGACTTGTCCAGTGCCACATGCTTTATGAAAGTGGGAGCTATGGCTTGAAACCCAATACCATACACTCGTAGTCCACTCTCTTGAGATTGTCGGATCTGTCTTGACTCAGAAGTTTTATGCTATTTTGTGAGTACGAGGATTATAGGAACTTTGTGGTCTGAGTAATAGGGGGAAGGTGTGTGACAGGGGCAAAAATAAGCATTTCTAACAAACCAGAACAGAAGGAAGTGATGGAAAGAGGCCTCCTGCTATTCAAAGCATCTAACCTGAACAGGTCTGGGCCAGAGTCAGCGCAGAGAGAAAGCTCACCTTGAGCCAGGTGACTTGTGGTTGGGGCCGGCCAGTGATCTTGCAGGAGAATCGTCCTATCTGTCCTTCTTTGACCACTGCTCGGCCCAGCTTGGTAGCAAACTTTGGTGGGCACTCTCCCCAGATGCTAGGACGGGTCTCCACTGCTGGGACTGAAAATCTGTCCCTGGAAAGAAATCATCAGGTAATCCAGCCCCAGGCAAGGCAGCAAGTCAATCTTCCCCCTTCCACCCCACTCAAGCCACTTTTAAGTTGGCCTTGGAAACCATCAGAGAGTAGCCTTCTCAACTCTATGCCTTAAACACTGTCTCATGCCCTTTCTGGAAAAATCTGTGGCACCAAAACCTATTTCCTCTACCTCCTGGACACGCAGCTAGGCTTTGTTTACTAGCCTCCTGGGCACTTAGGTACACCTGAATTCTGCTGAACTCAGGCCGGCCACAAGATGGAAGTGCTGAATGCTATTTCCTGGGCCGACCTATAGAAACAGCCTCTGAGACTCTCCACGCTCTCTCTTGCCTGAGCTGGAGAGACACAGAAGGCCTAGCAGCGGCCCAAGGGCCTGCCTAGGAGATGATGGAGCTGCAAAATGGAAGAGGCCTGGGTTCCTGAAAAATAGCATGACAGGCTCTTCACATACTGTATCTGAATATCTGAACTTAATGTCCCTCGAGTAAGAAATGAACTTTCCCTTTTTGAGCCTTTGCAATTTGGGGCTTGTCCATTACAGCAGCTTCAGTTACTCACCTCTCCTAAGTCTGCTTATTTACATGTTCTAACTATTGCCTTGGTTGTTAGAATCACCTGCAGACTCTGGCCATGTCTCCCCCTTCCTAGCATTTAGCAGCTGGACCACAGGGGGGTCCCCACAGAGGCCACCAGGTCAGCAGGTTCTGTTTGAATGACACATCACATCCCACTAAGCTCCTGTCCTTTTGTTATTATAACTGGGAGGCCCCAGAAGACTTACTCCCTAGATGCATCAGGGTCATGTCAGCAGGAAAAGCCAATCCAACCTTTACTATGGCTTGAACATCCCAGAACTTACCCTAAGGATTTGGAAACAGGCTGACCATGCTTCTTCATAAAACTACCTGCAAGAAAGACGGTTGAAGAGTCAGGCCTGAGCTACCAACCCGGAGCAATTAAAGCCAGGAAGATTCCACAGCAGGGTGGGCAGGAGAGTGACGGCAATGTTAGCCCAGACTGAGTGTGCACTGGGCCACCACTGGCGCTGTGGTAGATCCTGTATATACATCACTATGTGCATTTCTTGCAAGAATGTAACAAGGCTGGTACTACATACACACATTATTCTTCTGTGTTTTAAACAGATGAAAAAAAAAAGTGAGATTCAAAGAAGTCAAGTCACCCACAAAAGGTAACAGAATCAGTAAGAATATAAAAATTTACCCTGATCTACTGGGTTCTAGAACCCTCAGCCAGTCTGCTGTGCTCTTAGGTCTCACACTGGGTCTTCCATTCTGGGGCTTATCTTTGATGACCCAGCACCACTCCAGAAAATGACCTAGTTAAAAGGAGGGAGATGTCCCATGCACATCTCTTACCACCTCTATTCTCCACCCTCCATTCCCCCACTTAAGGCCCAGCAAACAGCAAACAGTAACAAGTCGAGATGGAGCAGGACAGATCACTGGTGCCGAACCCAGCAGACCCAGCACCTCCCCCCGAGCCTGCAGTGCTGCCATGCCTGGCACCGCCAGTCCTGGATGAGGTGATGTCACACCACATGCTATCCTACTGGGTGGAGTTAAACAGCAAGTCCTGCAAGACCACAGGGAAGGACCAGGAAATAAGTGGTCATAAATGACCAGGAAGTAACTGTGAAGTAGTGGGAGTTTTATTTTGGGGAATGGAGATGGGGAGGAGAGGACAATTTTGAGATGATGATCACCCTGGAAGTTGTTCTCTTTTTGCTTCAAGCTGGGAATGTTTATAAAACCCTAGCCAAGGCGCGCATGAGGAGGGTAGAAGTCATTCGCTGATATCAGCAGACAGCTGCTATGGGGAATTTGCGGGGTGTTTACTGGGAAAAGGGTAAACTTCCTTAAATTCTAGCACTGATCATGTTTCTACGCCTGTGTAGGAATGTAAGCCTGGAGGAGGAAGATCACGCCTGAGTCTTTCCCTTAGTTATACCTGGTTTCACCAGAACCTTAGCGAAAGGGATTAATAACAAACACCTGCATCACATTTAAGTTGTGGCTCCATATGACGGGTGATTTCTATTTAACATTACTTAGTGAGCTCTGTCTAGTTTTCATTCCATAATGTGATTTGGTTCTTGTCATTCCATTCCTAATTCAAGGGTCAAAGAACTTCTAAAGGAGAGACTTGTTAAGGAAGGATGCAGCTGACATGTATAGTCAAGATGCTGGGCCCCTCAGAGGCTGCCATAGGGAGGGCAGACGGTTCAGTACTTAAAGCAAAGTATTTGACCACGAAAAAAATCAGAGACTTTAAAGATGCTCTGCTCTTACATCAGTATCTCCCATTCTGTGACTCCAATGGAAGGAAATGATGCTAAAACTAGAAAGGAAAACTTACAAAGCTGTTTATTTTGGCCTCTTTGTAGCAGTAAAAACTGGAAACAATGTAAGTGTCACAGATTAGGAAGATAGTACAAGTAGACATTTTATTCTGCTATTACATTATGTTTAAGATATCTGCTCACGCCTGTGATCCCAGCATCCTGGGAGGCTGAGGCGGGTGGATCACCTTAGCTCAGGAGTTCAAGACCAGCCTGAGCAAAAAGGGAGACCCCCATCTCCACTAAAAATTAAAAAAACTAGCAAGGCATTGTGGTGCCTATGGTCCCCTACTGGGGAGGTAGAGGTAAGGGAATCACTTGAGCTCAAGAGTTTGAGGTTGCTGTGAGCTATGATGCCATAGCACCCTACAGAGAGTGACAAAGTGGGACTCGCTGTCAAAAAAAAAAAAATGTACAAAATATGCAGATAACATGGATGTGTTAAAATATTCTCCCATTTGCTCCTTAGCACATTCTAAATATGGGCCTCTTCATTTCACTGAGCTACATCCTGACCACCTGGCCACACTCATTGGCAGATCCCCTGTCCCCATCTAATTCAGATGGTCAGTAGCATTTGACAGAAAGGCCCACTCCACTTCAAAGCTCTTTCTCTTTTAGATTCTCCTGCCTTTAGCTGGTTGCCCATCTTCTTTCAACCTTCACTGCTTGACCTCTGCAAACTGGGTGCCCTGGGGCTCGGTCCTGGGATCCTTCTTAGCTCTGTCTTCTTCCCAGACAGTTCTGCAGCTTTAAATATCATCTGTATGCTGATGACCCCAAGCCACATCCCACCAGAACGTCTTATCCACTCCCAGAGTTATCCAGAATAATCCCCAGTATACTGCAGGTATTTGAATATTTGTTAAATAAATGCACTTCATGAAAAAAAAAAAAAAAAAAAAAACAGCAGCATACAAAGTTATCTATTCAATCTAACCAGGTAAAAGTAAAACACCCAAACAGTAAAATTAACAGAAGTTATCAAAATGTTATTAAGAGTTATTGGTTTTCTCAGGAATGGAAGAAAAAGTATCCAATGTACTCAGCCCTACTATGAAGCTAAATTACAGCTTTCATATGAAGGCTATAACCCAACTATAGCACAAGACTATGAGGAAAGGGCCAAGGAAGGGGAAAGGAGGGGAGAGGTTAGGGTGGAGGGAGAGTAATGGGTGGGGCCACATCTATGGTGCATCTTAGAATGGGTACAGGCGAAACCTACTAAATGCAGAATACAAATGTCTACATACAATAACTAAGAAAATGCCATGAAGGCTACATTGAATAGTTTGATGAGAATATTTCAGATTGTATATGAAACCAGCACATTGTACCCCTTGATTGCACAAATGTACACAGCTATGGTTTAACAATAAAAAAATAA
>CAUYPK010147712.1:0-18932 GCA_963574355.1 Loris lydekkerianus
CCCGGTGATCCCAGCACTCTGGGAGGCCGAGGTGGCTCGCCCCGGTGATCCCAGCACTCTGGGAGGCCGAGGTGGCTCGCCCCGGTGATCCCAGCACTCTGGGAGGCCGAGGTGGCTCGCCCCTGTGATCCCAGCACTCTGGGAGGCCAAGGCAGGTGGATTGCTTGAGCTCAGGAGTTTGACACCAACTTGAGCAAGAACAAGACCTCATCTCTAAAAAAATAGCCAGGCGTTGTGGTGGGTACCTATAGTCCTACTTACTTGGGAGGCTGATGCAAAACTTGAGCCCAAGAGTTTGAGGTTGCTGTGAGCTATGATGCCAAAGCACTCTACTCAGGGCAACAGAGTGAGACTCTGTCTCAAAAACAAAACTAAGAAATTTCTGGGCAGAGCCTCTTGGGCTCAAAACAAAACAACACTGGCTTGGCACCAGCCAGATACACAAGAGCTGGTGGGTTCAAACAACAATGACAAGTACAACCAAAAAAAAACTGGGCATTGTGGCAGGCGCCTGTAGTCCCAGCTACTTGGGAGGCTGAGACAAGAGAATCACTTAAGCCCAAAAGTTTGAGGTTGCTGTGATCTGTGATACCACAGCACTCTACCAAGGGAAACATAGTTAGATTCTGTCTCAACCCCCCCCCCCCCAAAACCCCAAACTAAAAAAAATGCTACCTTGGCTCGGCACCTGTGACTCAAGTGGCTAAGGCGCCAGCCACATACACTGAGCTGGTGGGTTCAAATACACCCCAAGCCAGCCAAACGACAATGATGGCTGCAACCAAAAAATAGCCTAGTGTTGTGGCAGACGCCTGTAGTCCCAGCTACTTGGGAGGCAGAGACAGGAGAATCACCTGAGCCCAGGAGTTGGAGGTTGCTGTGAGCTGTGACTCCACCACACTCTACCCAGGGCGACAGCTTGAGGTTCTGTTTCGAAAAAAAAATGCTACCTCTATCTAGTCCAAAACATTTCCTTCATTCCTAAATAAAACCCATTATGCAATTACTCCTTTTCCCCTAAACTGTGGCAACCATTATTCTGGATTGTTCCTATGAATTTACCTGTTCAAGTATTTCATATAAGTAAAACCATACAATGTGTGGCCTTTTGGAGTCTGACTTCTTTTACTTAGCATGATATTTTCAAGATTGATTTATGCTATAGCACAAATCAGTATATCGGTCCTTTCTCTGGTGGAATAAGGCTCCCCTGTGTGTCTACACTGCTTGTTTGTGCACTCACCTGCTAGTGCGTCACCTTTACCTTCTGGCTGCTGTGAATGGTGCTGCTGTGAACATGCACACACAGGAGTCCCCCTCCTCCAGGGCTTCCCTTCCCACAGTTTCAGTTACCTGCAGTCAACTGAGGTCCAAATAGAAAATTCCAGAAATAAACAATTCATAGGTTTTTAAATTGTACTCTGCTCGGAAGCAGTGTGATGAAATGCCACCCTATGCCCAGGAGGTGAATCCTCCCTTTGTCTGGCACATCCACACTGTAGATACTACCTGCCCGTTAGTCATCAGCATCCAGCCTTCAACATCATCGTGGCCTATCCAGCATCACCCCAAACAGATGGTCCTCCTGATGCTGCGTCAAACCTCCTCCCTTCATCTCATCACGATGCCTTTTTAAAAAAATGATCTTTTTTTTTTTATTTTTTTAATTTTTTTGAGACAGAGTCTCAAGCTGTCACCCTGGGTAGAGTACTGTGGTGTCATAGCTCACAGCAACCTCTAACTCTTGGGCTCAAGCAATCCTCTTGGCTCAGTTTTCTATTTTTATTAGAGACAGAGTCTCGCTTTTGCTCAGGTGAGATCCAGCAATCCACCCTCCTCGTCCTCTCAGAGTGCTGGGATTACAGGTGTGAGCCACCGCACCTGGCCATGGAGGCCTTTTATCATCTCACACCATCACAGCAAGAAATGAGTTCCATGCAATTAAGGTAGCTTGAGAGAGGAATAGGCCATATTTGCATACGTTGTATTACAATATATGGTTATAATTATTTCTACTCTGATTTTAATCTTTTACTGTGCCTAACTTATATATTAAACTTTATCATAGGTATGTATGTAGAGGCAAAGACATAGCGTATTTAGGGTTCACCACTACCCCAGGTTTCTGGCATCCACTGGCCCTGGAACATATCCCATGTGGATTATGCAGACTATTTATGAGGGTTTTTTTTTTTTCCCCTTGTGCCCCTGTTTCCAATTCTTTGTGATATACACTGAGGAGTGGAATTTCTGGGTCACATGGTAATCCTCTATTGACTTTTTGAGGACCCACCAAACAGTTTTTTAAAATACTGAACCATTTTATGTGCCTACCAAAAAATGTATAAGGGCTCTGATTTCTTCATACCCTCTCCAACCCTTGTCCAACCCTTGTTATCTTCCACTTTTTTGATTATAGTCATCCTTACAAAGTATGCTACAGATTTTTTAAACATACTGCTTCAAAAAAAATAAATTTCTGGGCAGTGCCTGTAGCTCAAAGGAGTAGGGCACTAACCCTAAATATCGGAGGTGGCAGGTTCAAACCCGGCCCCAGCCAAAAACTGCAAAAAAAAAAAAAAAAAAAAAGATAAAAAAAGAAATTTCTCTTCTAGCACCACATTACTTTGTAACTTTTTTTTTTTTGTTGTTGCTAAGGACAAAAAGAATTTTAACATGACAAGCATTTTATCAGGAGAATGGGAAAAGCTACCTCAAATATGCCTCCACTTTTTTTTTCTTGTCTTTTCTTTTTTATGAGACAGTCTCCCTTTGTTGCCCTGAGTAGAGTGCTATAGCATCACAGCTCACAGCAACCTCTAACTCTTGGGCTTAAGAGATTCTCTTGCCTCAGCCTCCCGAGTAGCTGGGACCACAGGTGCCCACCACAACGCCCCGCTATTTTCTTGTTGCAGTTGCCATTGTTTAGCTGGCCTGGCCAGCCTTGAACCCCCCAGCCTTGGTGCACGTGGCTGGCACGGTAACCACTGTGCTATGGGTGCCGAGCCTGGGAAATGTTTCTTTATCTGTTTCCAAAAGGTCTATGTACGATTGGTGTTATTTTGTCTTTAAATGTCTGATGTATTCATCAGGGAAGCTATTTGGGCCTGGAATTTTGATTGTAGGAAGATTTTCTAACTATTGATTCAATTTCTTTGTAAATATAAGAGTTTTTTTTAATCTTGGGTTTCTTTTTTTCCTTTTGTCAATTTTGGCAAATTATTTATTTTTAGTTTTTTTTTTTTTTAATTGAGACAGAATCTCACTTTGTCACCCTGAGTAGAGTACCGTGGTGTCATCGCTCACAGCAACCTCAAACTCCTGAGCTCAAGCAATTCTGCCTCAGTCTCTCAAGTAGCTGGAACTACGGGCACCCACCACAATATCCGGCTATTTTTTTCTTTTTTTTTTTTTTAGCAGGCCCAGGCTGGGTTTGAATCCACCAGCTCTGGAGCATGTGGCCAGCGCCCTACCTACTGAGATACGGGCACCCAGCCAAATAGTTTATTTTTAGAAATTTGTTTATTTCATTTAAATGTTTAAGTTGATAGTTGTATTGTTCATAATGTTCTTCTGTTATCTTCCTAACAAGAGGGATGTGTGATGTGCTCCCGTTTGTTTTTGCTGTTGCTTTTGTCTTCTTTATTTTTAATCTTGATCTGTCTTGCTAGGGCCATATAAATGTGAATTTTTCCTGCTTTTTATTGTATATTTGTTTTCAACTTTAGTAATCTCTTTATTACTTCTTCCTACTTTTTTTTTGCAGTTTTGGCCAGGGCTGGGTTTGAACCTGCCACCTCCGGCATATGGGGTCTGTGCCCTACTCTTTTGAGCCACAGGCGCTGCCTCCTGCTTTTTTTGTATTGTTGTTACCATCATCATCGTTGTTGTTATTATTAACAGACAGGGTCTTGCTATGTGCCCAGGCAGGAATGCAGTGGCTATTCATGGGTGTGATTATACTACTGATGTGCACCGGAGTTTTGACCCACTCTGTCTCAGACCTGGTCTGGTTGCCTCCCATGTAGCCTGCCTGGTGTTCACAGGTCACTATATTGATGCTGAACTCGGTGCAGACCTCTGACTGCACAGTGCACTACATCCTAGAACTCCTGGACTCAAGTGATTGTCTTACTTCACCTCCCCAGTAGCTGGGACTACAGGTGCACACCACTGCACCTGGCATTTCTTCTACTTTCTTCTCATTTAATTTGCTATTTTCTAACTGCTGATCTGGACACTTAGATAATTCATTTCTAGTACATGTATATGCAGCTATAAAATGTTCTCTAAACATGCCTAAGAGGCAGCCCAGTACTATTTTAATGTCATAACTCTTTCTCATCAAAATACTTTTTAATTATTATTATAATTCCTCCCTTCCTTCCTTCCTTCCTTCCTTCCTTCCTTCCTTCCTTCCTTCCTTCCCTCCCTCCCTCCCTCCCCTTCCTTCTTTCTTTTTTGGAAATAGTTATTTTGAGGAGTACGTTATCTAAATTATATATTTTAAGAGTATATCTAGTTTTGTAAAAAACTACCAAATTGTCTTCCAAATTGACTATACCAGGCATCCTCAAACTTTTTAAACAGGGGACCAATTCACTGTCCCTCAGATCATTGGAGGGCTGGACTATAGTTTAAAAAAAAACAAACTATGAACAAATTCCTATGCACACTGCACATATCTTATTTTGAAGTAAAAAACAAAACGGAAACAAATACAATTCACACCACTTCATGTGGCCCGCGGGCCGCAGTTTGAGGACGCCTGGACTATACCATTTTGCACTCATTAACAGTACAGGGAAGTTCCTATTGCTCCATGTCCTCTGCTTTGTATTTTGGCCATTCTAACAGGTGTGTAGTGGCATCTAATGGCAATTTAATCTGCATTTCTCGATGACATAGGATGTGAAGCATCTTGTCATTCATTTGCTATGTATGTATCTCTGGTAAAGTAGCTGCCAAAGGAGACAGAGCTGGGACTATAGGTGCCTGCCACCATGCAATTTGGCCCATTTTTAAATAAGACTGTTTACCTACTATTAGCTTTTGTTGTTGCTGTTATTTTTAGTAACAGGATTTTTCTCTGTTGCCCAGGCTGAAGCACAGTGGCAAGATCATAGTTCACTACAGCCTCTAACACCTCAAGCAATTTTCCTACCACAGGATCCTGAATAACAGGGACTATACATGTGATAATTAAAAAAAATTTTATCAAGGGGGTCTTACTATGTTGCAGAGAATGGTCTCAAACTCCTGGCCTCAAGTGATCCTCCCACCTCAGCCTTCCAAGGTGCTGGGATTATAGGTGTGAGCCCCTGCGCCCGGCCTTTTGAAGTGTCCTTTATCAGACGTGTCTTCTGCACTTGTTTTCTCCCAGTCTGTGGCTTGACTTTTCATTCTCAGTATCATTCACTGAGAAGAAAGACATTTTAAATTTGTTGTTGTTGTTGTTGTTGTTGTTGTTGTTGTTGCAGTTTTTGGCCAGGGCCAGCTTTGACCCCGCCACCTTTGGTATATGAGGCCAGCGCCCTACTCCTTGAGCCACAGGCACCATCCGACATTTAAAATTTTAATGACATACAACTTCTCACTTCTTTATTTCATGGACCATGCATTTGACACTGTTTCTAAAAATCACCATCAAACTCAAAGTCATATACATTTTCTCCTTTTACATAGTTTTATATTTATGCCTACAATCCATTTTTCATTAATTTCTGAAGGGTGTAAGGTCTGTGTCCAGATTTTTTTTTTTTTTTGCAGTTTTGAACCCTCCACCTCGGTGTATGGGGCCAGCGTCCTACTCACTGAGCCACAGGCGCCACCCTCTACATTTTTTACATAGATGTCCTCTTGTTCTAGCACCACTTACTGAAAAACTATCCTTTCCTCACTGAATTGCCTTTGCTCCTTTGACGAAGATCCGTTAACGATATTTAAGTGAGTCTGTTTCTGGGCTCTCTATTCTATTTCACTAATTTGTGCATTTTTCCCGTGTCACACTGTGTACATTATTCCAGTATGAGACAAATCTTGATGTCAGGCAGTGTCAGCCTCCCTCTTTGTTCTTCTCCTTCAATATTGTGTTGGCTATTCTGCATCTTTTTCCTTTTGATATAAAGTTTACAATCAGTTTATTAATAGCCACAAAATAACTTGTCAGGGCTTTGATTGTGAATCAAGTTGGGAAGAACTGACATCTGGACAATACTGAGTCTTTCAATCCATGAAAGACTTATTTAGTTTTTCTTTTTTCATATTCTTTTTTTAGTTTTACTTTTATTTCATCAGAGTTTTATAGTTTTCCTCATATGAATTCTGTACATATTCTGTTAGGTTTATGCCTAAGTACTTCATTTAGGTTTATGCCTAAGTACTTCATGGGGGTAGCAGTGGTGATATAAATAATATTCTGTTTTTTTACTTTAAATTCCCCTTGTTCATTGCTAGTATATAGGAAAACTACTGGCTTTTGTATATTAGCTTTGTATCCAGCAACGTTGTTATAATTGCTTATTAGTTCCAGTTTTTCTGTCAATTCTTTTAGATTTTCTGCATAGATATACATGTTATTTATTTTTTTAAAAGGCAGCTTTTTTCTTTATAACTTTCATTTCTATTTCTTGTTTTATACCATTAGCTAGGACATCCAGTACAATGTGGAAAGCAGTAGTGAGAGGGGCTTTATTCCTGATTTTAGTGAGAAAGCTTGAAGGTTTTTTTTTTTGAGATAGTCTCACTATGTCACCCTCAGTAGAGTGCTGTGGCACCACAGCTCACAGCAACCTCAAACTCTTGGGCTTAAGTGATTCTCTTGCCTCAGCCTCCCACATTTGGGACTACAGGCACCCGCCACAATGCCAACTATTTTTTTTGTTGTTGTTGTTATTGCAGTTGTCATTGTTGTTTAGTAGTTCCTGGGCCAGGTTCAACCCAGCAGCCTCAGTGTATGTGGCTGGTGCCCTACTCACTGAGCTACAGGGGCTGAGCCTATCATCAAGTGTTTTGTAAGTGTTCTTTATCAAGCTAAGGAAATTCCCTGCTATTCCTAATTTGCTGAGAGTTTTTAAAAATTAAGAGGTATTGGGTAGCACCTGTGGCTCAGTGGGTACGGCACCGGCCCCATATACCAAGGATGGTGGGTTCAAACACGGCCCCAGCCAAACTGCAGCAAAAAAAAAAAAAAAAAAAAAATAGCCAGGCAGGCACCTGTAGTCCCAGCTACTCAGGAGGCTGAGGCAAGAGAATCACCTAAGCCCAGGAGTTGGAGATTGCTGTGAGATGTGATGCCACAGCACTCTACTGAGGGTAACACAGTGAGACTCTGTCTCAAAAAAAATAAATAAAAAATAAGAGGTATTATATTTTATCAAATGCTTTTTTCTCTCTCTATTGATATGATCGAGTGATTTTTCTTCTTCAACTTTAGATGGATTAATTTTCAAATGTCAAACCAGCCTTGCGTACCTGAGATAAATCCCCTTTTGTTGTGGTGAATGATTCTTTTTATGCCATTTGATTAAGTTTGCTAATATTTTGTCAAGAACTTTCTCACTTATGTTCATAAGCAATATTAGTCATAGTTTTGTTTTTTTTTAATGTCTTTGTCTGCTTTTGGTATTAGAGTAATACCAAATGTCTTTTGGAGGATATTGCAGAGAATTGGTGTCCTTTCTTCCTCAAATGTTTGGTAGAATTCAGCAGTGAACACTGGTGTTTTCTGTTTTGGAAGATTATTATTAATTCAATTTCTTCAGTAGATAATAGACCTATTAGTAATCTGTTCTCTCTTTTTTCTAGTTGATTTTATTAAACTTGCAAAAATCCACCCTTTTGTTTCATTGATTTTCTTTCTTGATTTGCTGACTTCAGTTTCATCAATTTGGGCTCCAGTTTTTTTTTGTTGTTTTTTTTCCTGCTTAGAATGAATTTAACTCACTTGTCTTTTTCTGGTTTCCTAAGGTATTCCATGATATACATATACACACAAAAAATAGTTTCCTAAGGTAGAAATTTAGATTATTGATTTTAGATTGCTTCTTTTCTAATATGTTCATTCAATGCTATAAATTTCCCTGTAAACACTGCTTTTATTGCATTCCACAAATTTTGATAAGCTGTCCTTTGATTTTAAGTGTGTTTAAAATATTCTAAAGTTTGTCTTGAGATGCCTTCTTTGACCCAGGTGTTATTTTAAGGTAAATGATTCATACATTTGTAGGAATAAAAGGAATGCTACAAGGATTAGAAATTTATAATATGCATTAGGTATTGAAATTTCCCCCATTTCCTTGTCTTCTATCTTTCTCAGAGCAATAAATAATAATTATTCTTCCAATGGATAAACTGCTGCATTGTATTGGACAGTAATTATGTCTTTATATTTTACATCATCATCATCTCCAAAAATTCTACCCTTCATTTCATGGCACTATCTCACTGCACCTTTTCACAGTAAAATTGTATTCCACTCAAATTAGAAAAGCCCAAAGAGCAAATGGGCAGTTCCTGTGGCTCAGTGGGTAGGGCACAAGCCCCATACACTGAGGGTGGAGGGTTCAAACCCGGCCCCAGCCAAACTGCAACAAAAAATAGCCGAGTGTTGTGGTGGGCACCTGTAGTCCAGCTAATTGGGAGACTGAGGCAAGAGATTCTCTTAAGCCCAAGAGCTGGAGGTTGCTGTGAGCTGTGATGCCATGGCACTCTACTGAGGGCGATAAAGTGAGACTCTGTCCCTAAAAAAAAAATAGATTAGAGCAAACAGCAATTAGATTCATGTGGAGGACCAAAGATTTTTAAGTACTGATTTTGTAGCAGAGTGTCTATTACAGGCACAAACCTTTTATTTGTTCATATTATTAAAATTGCTATAATAGAAATGAAAGCTATTTTAATGAAAAAGGAACTCAGGAAGGAAGTTATTAAATATAACTAAATACATTTTAAATATAAATACCACGTATTTCCAGTTCGTATCAAGTAAATATTTATTTATTTATTTATTTTAACAGAGTCTCACTTTGTTGCCCTTGGTAGAGTGCCATGGTGTCATAACTTACAGCAACCTAAACTTTTGAGATCAAGTGGTCCTCTTGTCACAGCCTCCCATGTAGCCCACCACAATGCCTGGCTATTTTTAGAGATGGGGTCTTGGTCTTGCTCAGGCTGGTCTCAAACTCCTGAACTCAAGCAATCCACCCGTGTTGGCCTCCCAGAGTGCTGGGATTACAGGTGTGAGCCACCACACCAGTCCTCAAATTTTCTTTTCTTTTTTTTTTGCCAGGGCTGAGCTTGAACCCACCACCGCCAGTATATGGGGCTGGCACCCTACTCCTTGAGCCACAGGTGCAGCCCAGCCCCAAATTTTCTTGATCTTTCAGTTTCTAAAGTTTGAATGTGATTTGCTTATGTATAGGGGTTTTTGTTTGGTTTTTGGTTTTTCTTTTGGCATTTATTGGATTTCTTATTCTCTGATCTTCCTAGGTCTGTGGTTTTGTGTGATATTAATTGGGGGAATTTCATGGCCATTATTGCTTCAAATATTTCTTCTGTCCCTTGGTCTTTCTCCTTCTGTAATAGTATTCTCTTTCCATGGACGGTACATTACATCTTTTGTAGTTTTCCCACAGTTCTTGGATATTCCGTTTTTTGTTTGTTTTTTTCTAGTCTGTCTTCTGTTTACATCCCAATTTTGGCAGTTCTTACTGTTATATCCCCAACCATGTCCAGCCCACTACTAAGCTCATCACAGGAACTCTTTATTTCTGTCATAGCATTCTTGATCTCTAGCATTTCTTTCTGTTTCTTGGAATTTCCAGGTCTCTGCTTACATTATCCATCTGTTTTTGCATATTGTCTACTTTTTCCACTAAAGGATTATTAGTCACAATTTAAAAAAAATCCCAAGTCTGGCAATTCTAATATTTCTACCATATTAGATTCTGGCTCTTGTCTCTTCAAACTGTTTTTTTCCTTTCAGTGTGCCTCCTAATTTTTTGTTGAAAAGTGGACATGACATACTTGGTAAAAGGAACTGTGGCAGATAGACCTTTAATGGTGTCCAGCTAGGAGCAGAAGGAGGGGACGAGGTCTGCTGTCCTGTAATTAGGTCTCAGAGCCTATGTCCTGGACTGAACTTTACCTGAGCGTCTCTATCCTCCCCCTCCTAGGAGACACAGGAGGGCTGCAGAGGGCTGGGATTGGGTGCTTCCCTTTTCCAGGTTAGTTAGGCTCTGATAAGACACCAGCTGGTGAGTCTTTGATAACAGCTTCTCCTACAGGCAGTCTTTGTTAAGAAGAACAGAATTCTTTCGGGGTATTTCAAAACTATTCCTTTTTCCTTTCATCTACTCAGCAGTGCCTTTCAACTTTTTTTTTTTTTTTACCTCGTGGCACACTTAAATTATGTTGATCAAAAAAAAAGGAGTAAAGAAAAAGAATATACTTACTGTGGCTTGAACTTCTTTCGAAAATAATTTATACAATGATCTTTAAAAAATTTCAAGGCACATCTAAGATCCTCTCATGGCACACCAGTGTACCTCAGCACTCACTCTGGTTGAAAATCACTGATCTACTGGAAGCATGAAGAGATTTTTCTCAGAAATTCAATGTGAGAAATGAGAGGTGAGTCTAACAAAAGTGTAGAGGGCCTCTGATGACTAGGTCCTCGTGGAGTTTTATTTATCAGACTTGTCCCCACTGTCTAGCCATTCAGTTCCCCTACCTTGGCAGTGCTTCCCACGTGGGCTGTTGCTCCAGTAAGTTGTGATTCTCTATGACGCTTCTAGTTTTCAAGGCTCCCCAAGCCATGGGGAACGCGTATGGAAACAGAACGAGTTAAAATGGCACGAAGCTCCCTCTTCTTTCTGAGATTCAACTTCTCTTTAATGAATGAAGCTCCTTTCCTGTTGCAAGCCGGTGGTTGATTCCCAAAGTCTGAAAACGTTGATTTTTTGCGACCTTTCTTTTTGCCAGTCTCCTCATTGATTTTGTCGGCTAGTTAGCTGGAAATACAGCTCTCCGGGAAAGGAGGTCAAGGCTGGGACCCCCGGCCTGGGTCTCGGTGCAGCCCCCTGTAATTCTGTTGCCAGTGACTAATCACAACTGCGAAGGCGGGCCAGGCCCACAAGTCTACCAATCAGGACTCAGGGAAGCCACAGAGGGCGCGCGCAGGGTGGGGGTCAGGGGGCCGGGCCTACCAATCTACCAATCAGAACTCAGGGAAGCCGCAGAGGGAGCGCGGCAGAGCAACAGGTGCGGCTGAGTGCCGAGGGGGCCAGGCCAGCCTGACTGCTGATGATCACGCCTTAGTTTACATCTGCACTGGGGTCCACACCCTCACTGGGCTCTCCGAGGCGCTCCTGGGAGGTCCGCAGGCGCAGTGAGATTCTAGGTCCGTGGTAACCTGTGAACCACCAGGCGGGTCAGAGGCAGAGGGAGGGAAGGACGATTGCCCGCAGGAGCCCAGGCCTCTTTGCCTGTTTGCTGTGGCAATGGAGGCCCCTCCGCTGTCTATGGCAACCATATCTTGCCTTGTAAACCTTTTACTCTGTAAACCTCTTTCTCTTCCTCAAAAAAATTGTCTCATGCTTGCCTCACTTTGGAGTGTTTGATCATTTTTCTACCGAGAGTACGCCAGGAACCGAGGGCCCAGGATGCTGCCCGAAATCCCGACATTTTGGGGCACAGCAGCTGCCTCGAAATCCAACACTTTCATGGAAAGATGGGTTTTGGGAGGTCCTTACCATTCTGTACTTACCATTCTGGAAGTACTTTTCTCGTCCTGAATTTTAATTCCACATAACTTGAAGCACCAAAAAACAATATTATTATTTTGTACAGTCAGTATTTATGTACTTTAGATTTAATGATGCACTTACCGTTCTGCTTAGCATTTTCCTTGCATTAGTGTTCCTCCTTTGATAATTTCCTTTTGAAGAGCTTCCTTTAGCATTTATATTTTTCTTATTTGCTAGAAATAAATTCTTTCCGTTTTTGTTTGTCTGAAATATTTTCGTTTTACCTTCATCTTTGAGAGACATTTTCATTGAGAATTCTAGCTTGACTGTTAATTTGTTTTGGGATAGTAAGAGCCAAGAAAAAACTTCTCATCTGTCCTCTAAAGTTCAGTGAAAAGTAGATTAACAGAAGAAAAAGGTATACAAAATTTTTGATCAACACACTTAAGCACAAAGTGTCAGATGTAAGACGGGCCAGTGGGTTGAGGTTTCAATAGTCTCTTCCAAGAGGAGAGAGGTGTGGACCTGGGAGGCAGACCCTGTCTTGTAAATGATTCTGGGAAGCTAATTGGGATGAGTTAGCTGAGGAGTGGAACCACAGGGTAGCCAGAATCGTCTTTTTTCTTTCTTTCTTTTTTGTTTCTGAGACAGAGTTTCACTATGTCGCCCTTGGTAGAGTGCCGTAGTCACAGCTCACAGCAACCTCAAACTCTTGGGCTTAAGTGATTCTCAGGAGCCTGCCAGGAAGCTTGGCTATTTTTGTTGTTGTTTGCAGTTATCATTGTTTAGCTGGGTGGGGTGGGGTTCAAACCACAGCCTTCAGTGCACGTGGCTGGCACCGTAACCACTGCATTATGGGTGCCGAGCCAGCATTGTCTCATTATGCAAAGAAAGTCCAGGGCAATCTCCAGGAGCTGCCCTCAGAAGAATGACTGAAAAGTCTTTCTGAGCAAGTGTGACTCCAGTCTCTTCTATGGTTACTCTTTCCTGGTTATTCGATGAGATTCCTAGGGAGGAGGTCTTAAGACCATGTATTTCTTCTAGAAAAAAGCTTTCTTAGTTAGATAAAGAAATTCCAGAGAAGGTAGAGATGCTGGCAAGAGGGCAGACCAGACTAACTGGCTTATTGGAAGGATAAACTAAACCATCTAAACTGGTTATCGATGTAATCTTGTCAGTCAATAAACAGTGACTAACTTCACAATGAAAAATAGCAAAATCAAATATCTGGTTGGTCTCAAGGTCCTGATTTATCTCAGTCGATTGTTCCCAATCAGAGGTTCAAGTTCTTGTTTTACTCTTTCCCTCCTCACCATTGCACTTGACTGGTCTAAATACAATATAAGGGGCTGGGTGGTACCTCACACCTGTAATCACAGCACACTGGGAGACTCAGGCAGGTGGATCGCCTGAGCTGGAGCTGGAGATCAGCTTGAGCAAGGACAAGACCCCGTTTCTAAAAATAGAAAAACTTGTCAGGTGTTGTGCCAGGTGCTGTAGTGCCAGCTATTCTGGAGGCTGAAGCAGGAGCATTGCTTCAGCCCAGGAGTTTGAGGTTGCTGTGATCTGTGTGTCATGGCACAGTACTGAGTCTCACTCTGTTTCAACCCCCTCCTCCAAACAAAAACAAGACAAAACAATAATAGAAGAAAAAAGACAACAAAAAGGTCCAGTGGCATGAAATTCCAGAGACAGAGTCCCTCCTGGAGCTTGAGCAAAGAGGATCAGAGAGTCAGGAAGTGAGTGTCAAGGGGAAACCTTGTCTTTGAGGCTCAATTTTGTGGCCTTCACCTTTTCAGAGCACTGGGTCTGCCAAAGAGCCGTATTCTGGTGAACTGTTTTCTGAGTTCCAACAAGCTCCATAAAGACTCCATTGAATTACTCTCTAGGCTTCTATTTGTGTCCTTTCTTTCCCGGTCACTGTTAGGAGGTCTTGTTCTGTTTCCATTTCCTGCAGTTTCAGCAGTGAGCTGTAACTCACTGGGTTTTCTTTTTTTAGAGACAGAGTCTCACTTTGTCACCCTTGGTAGAGTGCCGGGGCATCATACAGTTCACAGCAACCTCCAATTCCTGGGCTTAGGCGATTCTCTTGCCTCAGCCTCCAGAGTAGCTGGGACTCCAGGCGCCCGCTACAATGCCCGGCCATTTTTTTTTGTTGCAGTTTGGCCGGGGCCAGGTTTGAACCCACCACCCTCGGTATATGGGGCCGGCGCCCTACCCACTGAGCCACAGGCATCACCCAAAGTTTTCTGTATATTCATTCTTCTTGATGTTCATAGAACTTCTTGGGTTTCTGACCTGATTCCTTTTTTCTTCAGCCATATTCTCTTCAAATATTACTCCTTCCCCATTCTCTTTCTCTCCTGGAATTCCCATTATGTGTATGTCTGTGTATTTCACCATGTGTATTTTATGTGTATTTTCACCATGTCCCATGTGAAACTTCCATTTTTTCCATTTCTAGGCACTATGTACAAAGAATTAAGGAGATAATTTGAGGCCTCCTGATATTACTTTCCTCCAGAGAGGACTACTTTTGCTTTTGGCAGGTGGGTTGAATATATGCAGGTTACCTAATCCAGTCCGAGCCTGAGTTGGTTTGAAATCAAATTTTAGTCTTTAGAAGGATCAGATTATTTTCATTTCACTTTTAGTCCTGCGTTGTAAATCTTCTGGGATATTAATTGGTGCTCTGGGGTCTTTACCTTCCTTAGTGAACTCTGAACTCCACCTTTTGTCTCCCCAGTAGTGTGAGACGGCTGAGACCTCTGCTGAGCTTCCAAGCCACCAGGCTCAACACTACTTATGAATCAGGTAAGACCACGGGAGGAATGTTCCTGAGCCTCTTAGCCCCATGGCACTTAGGAATTGGCTAATGCCTCAAGAGGGAGCCAGCCACACCGCCAGGGTCACTTCAATGCATCTCCCTTTTCTCAGATATTTTTGGCTTGTTAATTCTTTGCTATCTTCAAACAATGTAATTAAACTTTTCATTTTGGAATAATGTTTTAATTACAGAACATTGGAAAATAGGATAGAGTTTCTGTATATCCTTCTTCTAGCTTGCCGTAACTATAACATCTGACCTAACCTTGTTACATTTGTCAAAATTAGGAAGTTAATATTGATATAATGTTTTCTAACCTGCAGACTTTATTTCTATTTCACCAAGTTTTTCATGATATTCCTTTTCTGTTCTAATGTCTAATCCAGGGTACAACATTCTGTTTATTTGCATGTATAACTACTATCCTGTAGTTTATAGCCTGCATAATTTTTATCACTCTTTTGTTTTGTTATGGCCCTGCTAGTTTTGAGGAGGGCTAGTTAAGTATTTTATAGACTGTCTCTCAATTTGGGTCTGTCTAATGCTCTCTCATGATTAGACAGGATCATGGGTTTGGGGGGAAAAGTATCAAAGATACTGTGTACCCTTCACTTTGCATCAGACCAGGGAATACATGATGTAAATATAACTTTTTCTAATGATTTCAATCTTGATCACTTAGTTATAAAAGTTTTTTTTGAGACAGAGTCTTACTTTTTCTCCCTCAGAAGAGTGCTGTGGCATCATAGCTCACAGCCACCATAAACTCTTGGGCTCAAATGATCCTCTTGCCTCAGTTTTTCAATTTTTACCAGAGACGGGGGGGTCTTACTCTTGCTCAGGCTGGTCTGGAACTCCTGACGTCAAGTTATCCACCAGTCCCGGCCTCCCAGAGTGCTGGGATTACAGGTGTGAGTCACCATGCCTAGCCTATAAAAGTTGATTATGCAAATTGGGATACTCTTTTTATACCCAACTAAACCTGACTCAAGGAGCGGGGGGTGGGGGGGGTGGGGGGGGTGGGGGGTGGGGGGGGTGGGGGGTGGGGGAGAAGCCCTTGGGGCACACAGCACTGCTCGAAGAATAGAATTCTTTGAAAGCCCAGCTGCCAAACTACCTGCCACAGTTTTAAGATCACTCTTACCTAGTAGATGCCCTGAGACTACTTTGCCTGCTGACATCACTCACTGATCAGAGTTTGTCAGCAGTCCAAAGCTTTTCTAGTGTCAATGAGCTTTCTTTCAGAAACAATCTGTAACATTCCTCTTTCTGGGTGTGGTAGCTCATCTTCATAACCCTAGTGCTTTGGGAGGCTGAGTTGGTTGGATCATTTAAGGCCAGGAGTTCAAAACCAGCCTGAGCAAGAGCAAGAACCCCTTCTCTACAAAAAAAACAAAAACCAAAAATTTCTCCTAACAAAACTCCCAACTTTTTCTTTGTTCTTTGGACATATTGAAGACCATCTGGTCTATGTGTATGCTCCAAATTACAATTCTTGCTTCCCAAAATAAAACATTAAGTTCAGACATTTGTTTCTATATTTTATTTTGACTTTGACATAGTTAAAGCAATGTCTGCCAGATTCCTCCAATAAGCCTGTGTTCTCCCCTTTCTATCCTGTATTCTTTGGAAGTGGGTTTTTCAGGATAGTCCCCACACAAGCAGGGATGAGCCAGCGTGCCCGGCTCCACCCAGAGGAAAGACGAGTATCTACTAATCTAATTTGGAATTTTTCTGTATGGAAGATTTGTCTCAAAAACAGTTTTTTTAACTTTTGTTTTCATTAAACCAGCATTTCTAGTTGTTCAGTGCAAGAGATGGTGTTCTAGTTTGCTGTGACTAGAGACAGAAGGCTGCTGCATTTTGTTCAAGGAATGTATGTGTTTGAAGAAAATTAGTAAAAGCAATTATCTCTATGTACATGCAATCATATATCATCTGCATATTTTATAATAAGCATGTATTTTATTTTATAATCAGCAAAACCATGATGCTTTATCCATTTTATAAAAATCAGAACAAAACAGAGGCCTTCACCTTTCCTTTGTAGGGGAGGGTAAACATCTTTTTCCTCCCCATCTTGGGTTCTCCAGCTGAAGCCCTGTAAATTAGATTGACAAGAGGCCGACTAACAAGAGAAAACAAATGGGGGTTTATGATAGCAGACACATGCATGAGGGCACATGTGCAGTGATGAGCAACTCCAAGGGGCTGCCGGAACTCGGGCTTACAGAGAACCTTGGCAAGAGAACAATAAAGTTTGAGAGAAGTGATAAGACAAGGAAAGGGACTTTGAGCTTCTAGTAAATTCCAATAAGGGTTTCCCTTCATGTGGCTTCCTCTGGTGCCCTCTGGGCTGATGAAGGTTGAGCCTTGTCACAGCAATGAACTTCCTTGGTAGAGAGGGGAGGGGAGACATCTTTACAAATTTATGTCCTGCTTTTAGGCAAAGAGGAGGAGGACAGAAATACTTTTAATGACTGAAACAAAAGCCACCTAAAACCACAGCTTCTGGAAGAACCATTTATTCTTGCCAGTCTTGTACCTGTCTTCAAACTTGACCTTGTCTCCAGCTTGTCTTGCAATTAAGAGCAATGTCTCGGAAGACGTCCTTGTTGATGATAGTTTTGTTCAAGGGGACATCCAGAGAGTCCCTTGTGGGCCTGGGGTGATTGTAATTATGAACTTTCACTAAAGACTTGATCTTGGACTGGCAATCCTCTTCACTCTGCGGGGATAGGAGTGGATTCCAGCCACCGGCACATGGCTGTAGGACAGTCTGCCGTGCCATCATCAATGCTCTTCATGATTATGGCTTTGCATCTGGTGTAGCAGCGTTTGGCTAGGACCAGCTGCACTTTCCCCGGTTTCACAAACTTGCCCATTTTGCCATTTTGGCTGCACCCACCAGGCCTGAGGCAGAAAGGAAAGAGCTTTTCTTTTTTTTCCCCTTTTTGAGACAGTCTCACTTTGTTGCCCTGGGTAGAGTGCTGTGATGTCAAACCCCTCAAATTCTTGGGCTCACATGATCCTCTTCCCTCAGCCTCCCAAGTAGTTGTGACTACAGGCGCCTGCCACAAGGCCTGGCTATTTTTAGAGACAAGGTCTCGCTCTGGCTCAGGCTGGTCTCGAAATTGTGAGTGCTGGCAATCCACCTGCCTCAGCCTCCCAAGTGCTGGGATTATAGGCATGAGCCACTGGGCACAGTGAGAGCTTTTCGTCTTTTTTTTTTTTTTTTTTTTTTTGAGACAGAGTCTCAAGCTGTTGCCCTGGGTAGAGTGCCATGGCATCACAGCTTATAGCAACCTCAAACTCTGGGGCTTAAGTGATTCTCTTGCCTTAGCCTCCGAAGCAGGTGGGAATACAGACCTGCACCCCTGTGCCCAGCTAATTTTTCTATTTTTAGTAAAGATGGGGTCCCATTCTTCCTCAGGCTGGTCTCGACCTCCTGGGCTCAAGGGATCCTCCTGCCTTGGCCTCCCCAAGTCTAGGAGTATAGGTGTGAGCCACCGCATCTGGCCTTAACTGCATTATTTGGAGGTTGGGACACAGGGAGTTACACTCCTGGATCAGTGTGCATAACACCCAAACTGCGGGCTATAGTTAAAATTCTGTGGCCACCACTTAAGTGCTGGCTGAGCAACCCTGGCCAACATACTTACCTTTCTGTGCCTCTTTTTGCTTCTGAGAAAACGGAGTTGTTTATTACCTCTACTTCTGGGGTTGTGAGCAATGACTGAGTGATCAACACATGATGCGTCACACAGAGCCTGTCCATAGACAGAGGAATCGTCACACAGAGCCTCTCCACAATCAGAGGACGCGTCACACAGAGCCTCTCCACAGATAGATGTGTCACACAGAGCCTCTCCACAGTCAGAGGACGCGTCACACAGAGCCTCTCCACAGACAGACGACGCGTCACACAGAGCCTCTCCACAGACAGAGGACACGTCACACAGAGCCTCTCCACAGACAGAGGACGCGTCACAGAGAGCCTCTCCACAGACAGAGGACGCGTCACACAGAGCCTCTCCACAGACAGATGCGTCACACAGAGCCTCTCCACAGACAGAGGACGTGTCACACAGAACCTCTCCACAGACAGATGCATCACACAGAGCCTCTCCACAGACAGAGAACACATCACACAGAAAATCTCCACAGACAGATTCATCACACAGAGACTCTCCACAGACATAGAACTAGTCACACAGAACCTCTCGACAGACAGATGTGCCACACAGAGCCTCTCCACAGACAGAGGACGAGTCACACAGAACATCTCCACAGACAGAGGAATCACACACAGACTCTCCACAGACCGAGGACGAGTCACACAGCACATCTACACAGAA
>CAUYPK010147715.1:0-32824 GCA_963574355.1 Loris lydekkerianus
GGGACGTGCAAGAGAGGAGGGCTTGGTGTCGGTGGTGGTTGATTGAGAGGGGTCAAAAGACACATAAGGGGGCTTTAAAACTTGTTCACACAAAAAAAAAAAAAAAAAAAAAAAAAAAAAAGAGTGAGACTGAGTAGCTCCTTGGTAAGTTTAGTGCCCTCTCTAAGTATGGGCGCTTTGGGGTGGGGGTAATAGGATGGCCTGGAGATAGGAGAAGATGGAGGCAGGTGGATGGGCAGGGGGCAGCTGAAGTATTCATGAGAGAGTTGGGTCCTCCAATTGGACGGCAAGGTGGAGAAGTCCAAGAGCCATTACAGAGTGAAATAAAATAGGATCTGCTTAAAAGCTTGGCAAAATGTAATAGACAATACGAACACAAACATGACTTGGAGTGTTCTAGAAGAAACAAGTAGGAAGGAGGAAGTAATCTGGAAGGATGATGATGAGCTTGTTTGCATAAGTGTTGGCGAAGAAGTGGCTATAGTACCTTAAAGCAGAAATGTCCCTCACCACCACAGGACTTTGTGGAAAGGACTGGATTTTAGTGACAGAAGCCATCATCTCAGTGGTGATTAAAGCTATGAGAAAATAATGTTTTCTGAGAGCAGTATGAGGATAGGAGATGATATTTATCATAGTAATACTTATAATTTACATTTAGAATACTTGCTATGTTTCAGGCACTGCCTATCATTTTCCACACATTACCATATTTATTTCCATTTCACAGATAGTGAGAGAAGTTACATTAGCTTGCCTAAAATCACAGCACTAGTTATACATCCAAAAAATCACAGCCAAATCCCATGTCATGAGGCTTTTCCCCTGTGTGGGGGGTTCACAAGTGACAGAGTCAACTGTACAGAGACTTGGTTCTGGCACAGTAGCAAAGATCAGGTCTTTTCCCCCAGGCTGGATTCATGAACGATGGCAGAATCTTGGCCCTGGACATGGAGCATTATAACAATGGAGGCGCCAGCCTGGACGAGTCATTATTTGTAAGTGTTTTAAGAAGCAAATTTACATTCCTGAAAGAGTGTTTCATAAAATGATTTAACTCAGAAAATGTTCAGTAGTTAAGTAATATTTAATTATAAAAGCGTAGCAAGCCTTACTGCAGGCATCGCCACATGTTGCTGGGGCCCAGGGTGTGAGCCCAGAGGTCCTGGTTGAGTCTGCATCTGCAGGTTGTTTCCCTGCCTCCCTCTATGTATTCAGAGCTATTTTCCCACATGTAAACATCAGGCTTTCTCAGCTTTGGCTCTGTTGATGTCTTGAACTGGGTGACTTCCTTGTGGGGGCTGTCCTGTCCATGGCAGGATGTCCGGTGGCATCTTTAGTTTCTACTCAGCAAATGTCAATGACACCTCCCACCCAAGTCCTTAACAACCAAAACTGTCTCCTCCAGGCATCGCCAAATTTCCCGAGGAGGCAGGAGGAAGGTATCACCCCTGTTAAGGACCAGAGCATTACTTCCAATGCCAAAACATTTCTTCTCATTTTCTCTGTTTTCCAGGATATTTATATTCATTACATTCTACATACCCATTGTTTAGAGCCTATGAATATTTCAAAGGCTTTTGTAATGTTTGAAATCTGAAAAAAAAAGTATTAATTCTAAAATACAAAAAGAAAAAAGTATTTTAAAAGAAAATTATTCAAATACAGATTATTTTACAACAAAAATTTGGTGTGTGGGTGTATTGTAGCATATTTGCTGTGATGTAAAGAGGTGCTGCCTCTTCCCATCTAGATTGGGTCTGAGGTCTCAGGATGGTGAAACAGGCCCAGGGTTTATCACGTTCACTCTGAATTTCTCTAGGTGATAGAAATGGGACTTCTGAAAATGGACAATGCTTACAAGTTTCCCAACCTGCGCTGTCGGGGAAGGGCGTGCAGAACCAACCTGCCATCGAACACGGCTTTTCGTGGATTTGGCTTTCCTCAGGCGGGGCTGATCACTGAATCCTGTATCACAGAAGTTGCAGCCAAATGTGGTTTGTCCCCTGAGAAGGTAATACTAAGTTAGTCTCACACACAAAAGACTGTAATTTAAGATCCAGAGGGGTAAATGATGTGCCCCAGATAACCCAGCCAACTAGTTAATGTAGAGCCAAGGCTCCAAAGTTCAGTGATCCTTGTCTTACTCAGGCTCCTTGTCAGAAATCTTGGAAACAGAGGATATAGGGGCACTGAGTGCTGGGTTCTCATCTGTTTAGTGAGAAGCTTTTCTCTTGAGGGTGTAACTGCTATCTACAATTCCACCAAGCACCTCATTCCTTGCCTTCCTAACATCTCAGCAAGTTGTCAAAAAGTTCCTCATTTTAGTTACTCAGATAGTTTCCTTTCAGCTTTTTAAGTCTCAACCCCAACTTATTTCATGAACAAGGACCTTTCCCTCCCTGGGGCCTCTTGCACACCAGACCCGGTGATGGAGTTTGGATGGGGAGAGATGAGGAGCTCTCTCTCACCTCTGCTCCTCCCCTGGGCCTCCTACTGTGATGTTAGCACAAGAAGGAAGAGGAGGAGGACCAGGGGAAGCAGACAGCCTCTCCTCATGTGGCTTCTCCCAGGGAGCTTACAGTCCTCTCTTCAGTTCCATGTAGCCACTTCTCAAGTCTGTTATCTGTGGGTCATTTCTGCTAACTCTTCCAGAAATCGGAGAGTCAGCTAACTCTCTTATTGACCTTCCCTGGGTACCTCACGTAGCATTCCACTGGTGTCCATGGCTTTTTGCCCATGCCCTGGCCATCCCTGGAAGGCTCCAGTCCCCATTCACTGCCTTCTTTCCCCCAACATTAGACTGTATGGCCAGAGGCAGGAGCCATCTTCCTTATGCCTCTTGAACTTGTAGGGGGTTCTTGCCCTCCCGTCCTGGCCCTTTTTCCATAGCCTCTCCCTTTATGTTCTGCCACATTTGATAGCCATAGGGAGGAGAATCAGGTGAAGACCACCCTTTATCCCTGGGAATTTTGGAGGAGAGAATAGCCTCTTAAAATAGCTGCTTTCCCCCAAAACAACACAGCTCACTTATTTCCAGTGTTCCTCTTCCAAAATTATTGGAGAACCTTTTTAGGGAGGTGGAGAGACTAAGTGTCTGTAATGGCCCCATCAGCTCAGATCAGCTCAGAGAGGGGGCTGCTGGCCACAGCTGCTGAGAGTTTTCTCACCTGAGGATGTAAGCGACTTGGGTTCTTTTGTTCTCAGCTTAGGGTCTTAGCTGCCAATTCTGGGAATACAGAAAGAAGAATTCTACTCAGTGCTTAGATGTCCTGGGATAGAATTCTTTAATTTGTTCTTCATCCTAAATATTGCTTATTTTTAAACAAACTTTCATGCTTAACTGTTTTGGAGGTGAGTGGTCTTATCTTGTAGCATCAGAATAATCCAAGTCACGTGGCCTGGATGATCCTGAATGTACCTGGACTGTGTTGGGTCCTATAGGAATATAGGGAAAGAGGTCCTTTCTTTGAATTTGCACAACAACAATATGGATAGCATTTAAGTAAGTGCTAACATATTAGATAGAGGCTCTAAGTGAAGGGAGAAAGGGGTGCTATGTGAGGGGAAAGGCTTCCCCAAGGACTAAGTAGGACTCAGTGTGGACCTTGGCAGAATTTCACCAACAGGGTAGTGAATGAACAAGGCTATGTCTGCTGGGCTCCCACACCCCACTTTAATCTCCTTTCCTTCCATAGGTGCGAATGATAAACATGTACAAGGAAATTGATCAAACACCCTACAAACAAGAGATTAATGCCAAGAACCTGACCCAGTGCTGGAGAGAATGTCTGGCCATGTCCTCCTACTCTCAGAGGAAAGCAGCAGTGGAACAATTCAACTTGGAGAATCGCTGGAAGAAGAAAGGGCTGGCCATGGTCCCCCTGAAGTATCCTGTCGGCCTCTGCTCAGTCGCTGCTGGTCAGGTCAGTTCTCCAAACACAAGGGGGAGCACACCAGAGAGTGACCCAAACAAAACAAAAGATGTTAAGGAACTTTTCCCTAAGTTAGGATAGCCGCGTGGATGCAGTGTCAAACTGCTGCACTTGTCAAAGTCATGCTTAATCAAGCCAGCATTATTCCAAGGGAGACAAGAACTTCTCTGCCCACATCCCCACAGCTGGTGAAAAACATTCTTGCTGAGAATTTAGAAGAACTGAGATTTACTCCTGGCCCTGGCAACAAGCAGTTGAGTCAATTCACTCTGGGCCCAGATCACTCATGTGGAAAGCAAGCATGTAGGGCTGGTGCCCTCCACGAGTCTTCTCCATCCCCTGTGGTTCTATGTTACTGGGCCATCAAATAGAAACAGGACACTGTTTCATATCAGAGATGTGAAATGTGTGATGAGGAGGACTGGGAACCTGCACTGTAGTTTAAGTTCTTTATTTGGTTAATTCCTTGCTTTCTTGCTAAATCCCACTTGATGTTTCCACCTCTTCACTCTTGAATGAAATTTAGCCTGATGGCTGCTGAAGGACTGTGCTGTTCTGGCTCATGATGTAAGATCTGACAGTTACGTTTGCAACCTTACCACCATGCACAAACCTTGGCATGGTACAAACAGCCTGGTAAGGTTTCACAACCTTGGTATATCAGCTTCTCACAGTTGTATTTGTGTCAACATGTGGCATTGACTTTCTAAGTGTCGTTCATGATAATTTTTGAGTGTTTTTGTGCAATATCACAGGAATGTCTGGGCTTGAATTAGAGCAACGAACAAGCATTTGTAAATTTCTTACTCAACATGGCAAGAGTGGAGGTGAAATCAGGGACGTGTTAGCACAAGTTTATGAGGATAATGAAGAAAATGGCAGTGTACAAATGGATTAAATATTTTTCTGAGGGGAGAGAAAATGTCACTGATGAAGAGACATCAGGGCAGCTAGTAATGAGGAGAACTGACAAAAACATTGCAAATATTCATCAAACTGTGCATCAAAATCGTTGGCTGACTGTGAGAAGCATAGCAGACCAAGGGACCATCAATAGAGAACCAGGAAAATCTTAACTAAACTTCTTGGCCAACAACTCATGGCTCTTGCATTGTGACAATGCACCAGCTCGCACGTCACTGTCTGTGAAGGAGTTTTTAGTCAGTATTGGAACAGCCCTCCTACTCACCTGATCTGGCCCCCAGTGATTTTTTTTCTTTACCCCCAAATAGAGGGAATGTTGAAAGTAAGACATTTTCATGACATCAAGGGTAATATAATGACAGCTTTGATGGCCTTTCCAGAAAAAGAGTTCCAAAGTTGCTTGGAGTGGTAGACTAGGGGCTGGTGTTGATGTATAGCTTCCAAAGGGGAGTACTTCAAAGGGACCATAGTGATATTCAGCAATGAGGTATACAGCACTTTTTCTAGGATGAGTTCACAAACTTAGTTGTCAGACCTCATAGGTGTCTGTGCATATACAGATAAGCCAGAAGAGCCCTCACAATTGGTGCCACTCCTCTTTGCAGAATTCACACCTTGGGCTGAACCATGAGAAAAGCATGGCAGGTGTGTTGTATGATCACAGAAGAGGAGCAAATATGGACAGCTGTCTGGTCACCTAACTTTCCTAGCTGTGCCTTGGCATAATCCTTACAACATTTGCATGGAGCTTTGATTGTAGACGGGGGAAGGTCAGAGAAGTAGTGTGACAAAGGATGATCTCACTGCAGCCTTCTCATTTCTTGTCTGTCTGTGATGGCAAAAATAACTTGTCATCATCTGTTCAGATGCAAGAGAGAATCAAAGGGCTATGGTTGTAGAACTAAGGCAAGAACAAGGTTATTCATGAATGATAAGAAAACAAAACAACCATATTGCTGGTCTGGAGAGATTTTTAGTGGTCTGGATGGAAGATGAAATCAGCCACAACATTCTCTTTACCAAAGCCTAATCCAGAGCAAGTCCCTAACTCTCTTCAATTCTATGATGGCTGTGAAAAGTTTGAAGCTAGCAGCGATTGGTCTGTGAGGCTTAAGGAAGAAGCCATCTCCTTAACATAAAAGTGCAAGGTGAAACAACAAGTGCTGGTAGAAAAGCTGCATAACTAGAATTAGCAGTGGAGCCTGAAAATGTGACTGAATTATCCAAAAGATCTAGCCAACATTACTGTGAAGGTGCCTGCACTAAACAGCAGATTTTCAGTGGAGATAAAATGGGAAGAAGGGGCCATCTAGGAATTTTGTAGCTAGAGAGAAGTCCATCCTTGCCTTCAAAGTTTCAAAAGACAGGCTGACTCTCTTGTTATGGAGGCTCATGCAGCTGGACTTCAGTTTGAAGGCAATGCTCATTTACCAAACTAAAAATCCTACGGCCTTTAAGAGTTGTGCTACATCTCCTCTGTGCTTTATAAATGGGACAACAAACTCTGGATGACAGCATATTTGTTTTACAGCAGGATTTACTGACTATTTTAAGGCCACTGTTGAGATCTGCTGAACAGAAAAAAAATACTTTCAAAATATTAAGTGCTCATTGACAATGCACCTGGTCACCTAAGAGCTCTAAAAGCACAGAGCTATATTAGGAAATTAATGTTGTTTTCCTGCCTGTTAATACAACATCCATTCTGCAGCCTGTGGATCAAGGAGTAATTTCAGCTTTCAAGTCTCACGAATACATTTCACAAGGCTATAACTACCATAGGTAGTAATTCCTTTGATAGGTCTGGGAAAAGTAAACCAAAAGCTTTCTGGAAGGGATTCACCACTAGATGCCATTAACATTCACGGAAAGAGGTCAAAATATCAACATGAACAGGAGTTTGGAAGAAGTTGAGTCCAGCCTTCATGGATGACTTTGAGGGGTTTAAGATTTCAGGGGAGAAAGTCACTGCAGCAAGTGAACAAGAATGAGAAGTGGAGTCTGAAGATGGGGCTGAATTACTACAATTTCTTGCTAAATTTTTAACAGTTGGGGAATTGCTTCTTATGGGTAAACAAAGAAAGTGGTTCCTTGAGATGGAATCAACTCTTGTGAAGATGCTGTGAACATTATTGAAATAACAACAAAGGATTCAGAATATTGCAGAAACTGAGTTGATGGAGATAGGGTTTGAGAAGACTGATTCCAATTTTGAAAAAAGTTCTGCTGTGGATGAAATGCTATCACACAGTGTCATGTCTCCAGGGAAATCTTTCATGACAGGAAAAGCCAATCAGTGCAGCAAGCTTCATTGTTTTGTTTTAAGAAATTGCCACAGTCACCCCTGCCTTCAGCAATCACCACCTCATCAGTCAGCAGCCATCATCATAGAGGCAAGATCCTCCACCAGCAAAAAGATTATGATCACTGAAAGCTCAGATGATTGTTAGCAATTTTTTAGTAATATTTTTAAATTATGTATCCTTTTAGTTATGATGCTATTGCATTAATTAGACTAGAGTATAGTGTAAACATAACTACATAATTTTTATATGCACTGAGAAACAAAAAATAAAAATTGTGCAACTCATTTTTAGCAGTATTCATTTTATTGACATAGTCCAGAACCAAACTTTCAGTATCTTTAAGGAATGTCATACTTAATTCCTGCACTGTGAACCCCAGTAGACATGGACAGTACCTGATTAGCCTCCCTGTGTGCAATGCCTTCCCATGGGACGTGGCACAAAGTAGGAACTCAAATGTCTAAATGGCTGACACATTTAAGGAATCTGTGGGATTAAAGCTGACTTCTCACCAATACTAACAATTGTTGCTTGAAGATTGAAATCTTCCCAACTTAGTCCTCTATTCATCTTGGAGAACCATCTGCTCCAACGCTTCATTTGTGCCGATTTTGTAGATAAAGCCTTGCTGAATTATCTTTTGTGGTTCTAACAATGAGCCATCCGGTGGTGCCACTTAACTAAAGTGAATTTGACATTTTAAAGGGCCTAAGGAGACTGCAGCATCGCATAGAACAAATTACTCAGCAGTCTGTGATGGAAATGCTGCCTTAGACATGCAGGCTGAGTGCTGTTGCCAGCAGGGTCACACAATTTAGGAAATGTACAATCCACTATAATTGTAGCTCAGTCACATGCACCAAGTCCAACTGTGAATCACACCCGCTCTCTGCAGAGCCATGGAGGCCAGATACAGAGTCTGCAAGTCTAAGCAGCAGGCGGAAAGGCTATTCTATTGCAAATTTGTTTATCAGACATTTACTGAGCACTTACCACAGGTGAGACACTACATCACATTCTGAGAAATGCCCTGTGTGTTTCAGGGGACACATTCTAGCAGAGTCCGAAGAAGTGCCATAGTGTGGGGCCCAGGAGCGACGGTTGCAGCTGGCATCATCTGGCATCTCATGCACAACCCCAGGACAGCCAGCTCTGGGCACTGTGTAGAGAAAAGCTGCTCCTTATCTTTACTATTTAGAGAGTAAATGGTCAGGAACCCAAGACTGCGTTTCTAGGAGTCGTGTGTCAACAGACAGTAAATGTGTTCTGCTGCCTCTTCCCAAGGCCCTGGGGCACTGGTGCCATGGCTACTGTGCCTTCCTCAATATTATTCTAAGAGTCTCCCTGAGGCTGTGCCTTTGTCCTCAGAGGAAGGGTACCCTGATGTCTCTGTTTCCTCAGTATATGTCTACTTTATACCTGCTGCCCGAGTGAATACAGCCCATTTTCACTGTCAAAGTTGTCTTCTTTGGAATGATGGAGGCTTCTGGTTGTGATTCGCTAGCGTAATGAACCTTTGGATACCCACAAAGATGCAGTTTTCCAAGTGTGTTCCACAGCCCACAGGTGGCTAGGAAGTTTCTTCCTGTGGGCAGAGAATTGATCTAGGAATACAGAGCTTACTTGGGTTTATCTGGCAATTAACATGCAATTCTATCTGCTTTTACTTACGACCAGGATTGCTTACAAGTAATCTAAGTGGGTAATGTTAAGGCTTACTAAAATTTAGGTTCTTTAAGTGGAAAAGTGCTTGCCACCAGAATTTTCTGCAGACCCTGCTTTTATAAATCAAAGATTACTATACCACTCTGCCTAGAAACTTAGATAGATGTTAAGAAACCTAGCTTACAGAGCTTTAAGTGCCCCGTGGCTGACTCAGACCACATCCATGAGATTGGCACTTCCCAGCTGAAGAGCTGTAAAGGTTGCCTCGTTAGCCTTCCCGGACTGCAGTGGAACCACATAGAGTCATTTCTCTAGACCAGGGGTCCTCAAACTACGGCCTGCGGGCCACATGAGGCAGTGTGATTGTATTTGTTCCTGTTTTGTTTTTTTTACTTCAAAATAAGATATGTGCAGTGTGCATAGGAATTTGTTCATAGTTTTGTTTTTTTTTAAACTATAGTCCGGCCCTCCAACAGTCTGAGGGACAGTGAACTGGCCCCCTGTTTAAAAAGTTTGAGGACCCCTGTCAGAACAATATGCTGTTACTATGCTCTTAGAATGGAGACTCAAACTAGAGAAACCATCCTTGTGTTCTGCAGTCCCCTGGGATATCTCCATACTTTAGCACAGGCAGACTTGCAAGTAGTCACATTCTTGTAATCATAAAACATGTTTAGCTTCGAGTCTGGATGTTTCTGATTACAGGAGCTTTTCACACTGTTGGCAGGCTGGTTCCTTCCAGATCCTGGTGGGGAGCTATACAGTTAGATAACATTATCATATTCCAAATCCCCTTTCCATATCATATTCCAAATTCCCTTTCCATCCCAAAGCTCTGTCATTCTGTGCCAAGATAGTTTAGGGTGGGCTCAGCTCATTTTGCAGCAACAAAACACATTAACGTCTATCCCTCCCATCTCAGTTGGATTTTCATTTTCACTCCTCTGCAACGCAGCTACAGCTACGGGATTATGTGTCCACAAACAGCTATTCTCCCTCTCCCTCAACCTGTCTATACTTAACTTTGCATTTTAAAATGGAGCACCCCCCTAAAAAGAAACCTAAAATGTTCCTCATTCCTCAGTTCCTCACACTGGGGCATGGAAAGGGGGCCTCTTGGAGGTACCAGTATGCTCATAATGTCCTAATTAGGAAATAGTAGCTTAAGGAGCACAGTCTGCCACAGACTCAAAGCCACCCAGGATGACATGGCCGCACATGGGGTGGCCACAAGGCAGTGCCTACCCAGCATTGCCCTGGCTCTGCTTGGTGCTTTTAGGGCAATGGAAAAAGCATCTCTGTGTGTTTAGGGCAGGAGCTGGAGGGATGGAAAGGAGGGGATTTATATGATAATATCAGTAAAAAAGCTCATGGATAATGTATTCTTCTTTTCTTCTTAGGCTTCTGCTCTGGTTCACATTTACTTAGATGGTTCTGTGCTGGTCACTCATGGTGGCATTGAATTGGGGCAGGGTGTCCACACTAAAATGATTCAGGTAAGAATGCAGATGACTGGAGTAAGTTGGGTGGTATGCTTGTAGATATGTTCACGAAAAAAGAAACTATCAATGTAGGTTTTCTGTTCCAACATAAAGGATGGGAAGCTTTAGCTTTGACAGCTTAAGCTGTTAAGCTATGTGAATTAGCAGACACTGGGTAAAAAGCCAATTTTGTAACTGAACCTCCTAAAAGAACGTGTCAAAAGAATCTCCAGTTATTTTATTGCTAAAGAAGCTTGTATTGTTACTGATGCTTTCTTTTAGATATATTAACAATTGTGTTGTCCTTTTTGAATCTTCATTGGGCAATAAAATGTGTGTGAATTCTGATGTATTACGCTATTTCTTGCCCTTTTTAAATTAATCTGAATGATTGATGACGTAAATTCCATTTGGTAGTTCTAGCCAAACTTTACCAGTTTTCTTCTGGCTCACTTATTTTAGTTAATTTTAAGCTACTGTTTGTATAATCATAACAGTAATGTTGTGGATTAGAAAACATATGGAAGAGGAAGAAAGCTTTAAAAAAAAAAAAAAAAAAAAGACCCTACACAAATCCACCACTTAGAAGAAACACCATTTGGGGTCTTTCCATCTTGCCTTTTTTCTTTTTCAAAAAATTTTTAGCATGCTTTCATATGATTTTGTATCCTAGCTTTTTTTCTATCAATGCTTATATAGAATGAGCACTTCCACTAGTCTTTAAGAATTCTTTACAATCACTGTTTAACCATCTTCCAACTGTTGAATACTTTAGTGATTATTTTTGTACATTAACCTGTGATCATATTAGGGATCATTTTCTTAAAATAGATTCCCAGAAGTGGAATTACTGGGTCACGGGTATGATGATTTAAAATTATTTGTCACACGTCATCCAATTGTTTTCCAGAAAGTATCCATCTCATTACGCCCCCTAACCAACATGGATTGTTGAAAACATTTAGATAATTTGATAGGTAAATGAAAGCATCTCATCATTACTTTTAATTTGCTTTTTTCTGAGCATAGATATGTTGAATGTATGTTTTCTTTCATGTTAATTTGAGAACTGTCTGATCATACCTTCCCCCATTTAGAGAGTGAGATTTCAGTGTTTTCTTTATTGGGCCTACAGAGACCCTTCTGTTCTAAGTGTGCACACTCGGCGTAGACTATCCAAGAGCCAGGCATTGTGGAAGGGCTCTGTATGGCTATGTCCTTATGGAAGTTGTGGGCAAACACCATAAGCCATGCTGCTAGCGGGAAAGTGGAGAATTTTTGGTTAATTTTTTTAAATTTCAGATTAATACAGGGGTACAGATGATTAGGTTACAGTGTTTGCATTTATTAGGTAAGGTCTCTGTTGTAGTTGTGTCCCCTACTCAGGAGGTGTGCTGTATACCCTTACATTTTGTCCATTAAGTGGGAACACACTGATACCCCTTACTCCTCCCCTCTACCCCCTCTCTCTTCACCCCTTCCTCCAACTTGAATTGAATTGAGTTTTTCTCTTATATGCATGTATTCATTTGTCTATTGACTTCATATTAGTATTGAATACATTGAATTCATATTAGTATTGAATACGTGCTTTTCCATTCTTGTGATAGTTTACTAAGGAGAATGTTCTTCAGCTCCTTCCAAGTTAATATAAAAGATGTAAAGTCCCCATCTCTTTTACTGGCTGAATAATACTCCATGGTATACATATTCCACAGTTTATTAATCCATTCATGGGTTGATGGGCACTTGGGTTGTTTCCACAACTTGGCAGTTGTAAATTGAACTGCAATAAACAATCTAGTACAAATGTCCTCATGATATAATGATTTTTTTTTTTTTTTCTTCTGTGTGGATGCCTAGTGTTGGGATTGTGGGATTGGGATCAAATGGAAGGTCTATTTTGAGTTCTTTGAGGATTCTCCACACTTCTTTCCAAATAGGCTGTATTAGTTTACACTGGAGTTAGATGATATCTCTGATGATTAGGGATGATGAGCATTTTTTAATAGGTTTCTTGGCCTTTCGCCTGTCTTGAAGATTCTGTTCATGTCTCTTGCCCAGTGATGGAATTGTTTGCTTTTTTTCTGTTAATTAATTTGAGTTCTCTATAGATGCTAGTTATCAATCCTTTGTCAGATTCATAACATGAAAATATCTTCCCATTCTGAAGGTTGGAAAGTGGAATTTTGGATGAGATAAAGCTAGCAATATGGTTGCGCTCTCCAGGACTAAAACTAAAGGAAGGATAAAGCAACAGCTAAGTCCTTGGGTTGGCACATGGCCCTGGCATCATCTCCTCCTTCTGTAACCCATGTATTCATGTGGCTGCTTTTCCAAAGCCATTGGCCTTTCCCATGAGAAGTGCTGTATTTCTGGAGCAGCTCTAGGAATGTGGGTGGATAGGAGCTAGACATCACTTATCACTGATAAAATTGTCTTTGTTAGAATTTTGCAGAGTATTCTCTCTTGTAGGAGAGACCTTGAAAGTGTTGATTTCATGATGTGAAAACGCAAATGAAGCATCAGAAGAGGTCTTCCCGCCTCTTTCAGATGCTATTGCATATGAGAAAGAAAGTGTTCAAGACTTGAGGTCCAGACTAGTGATGGGGTTTTTAGAAAAGAGAAATGTTTGTGGCTGGAGAAATCTGTGGTCCTGCTCCCTTGTCTGTGTTAGGCATGTAAGAGCTTGACTGCTACAACTTGGGCATGTGCAGGGGTCTACGACTGATCATAGTATTTGAAAAGAAACTCTCCTAAAATCCAGGTGGTCAGCCGTGAATTAAGAATGCCAATGTCGAATATCCATCTGCGTGGGACAAGCACAGAAACTGTCCCTAACACAAACTGCTCCGGAGGGTCTGTGGTAGCGGATATCAACGGGTTGGCGGTAAAGGTAACAATCGCTGCAATGGTGTCCAAACCATCAGTCCCTGTCAGGGCCATGTACATGGGTCGAGCTCAGAAGATGCTGAGAGTTAACCCATCTCTCGTCTCTTTCCCCCCGTCTCAGGCCCAGTCACAGGGACCACACCCCACAGCTCTCCTGTGCTGGAAATGCCACCTCATTTTCTCCTTCACTTCTGACTTCCCACTGGTCAGCAAGTCCTTTCAGCTTTACACAGATATGTCTCTGTGTCTTTCCCCTTTTATATTATGTTAATATCACTGGGAGTCAGTGATATTAACACCTCTCACCAAGGCCATTGCTAGGCTTCTGTCTATCCACCCCGGCTGCTTCACCTTTCACTCTGGCCTTGCCCTTCCAGAGCGAACTTTCCAGCTAAATCAGATCATGCTTTGAAAACAGTGGCCAGTGGTGCCAACACTTTTTCTGTTAAGTCATAACTTCTTAGCATGACTTATGAGGCCGGTTCTCTCTCTCTGTCTCCCACACATACACACACACACCCATGTGAAACCTTCGTATCATTTTCTTACAGGATCGGTCTCTTATCCATGTTCTCTTTTAGATAAGCCTGTGGAATAACACATATCATGTTGTTTCAAAATTGGCATTTGCATGAAATTATGGTCATAATTTTAATTAAAAAATAATCCCTAGGATGCTTGTCAAACTCTTCTAAAACGCCTTGAACCCATCATCAGCAAGAATCCTCGAGGAACTTGGAAGGATTGGGTGAGACTCACTGGTTCTCTATGTTTTATGTTAGAAAAAAATGGGGAAGGGGGGACTAAGAGAAATATGTGTAAATTAAATATCTGCAGAATGGTACCACCATTGCACAATGATAAGTCAGAGGCCTTCTGGCTCTTCACACATGGAAATCCTGTCACCATGTGATGGATAAACTCTTGCATCTGGGAAAATTTTCTAGTAGAGAAAAAGAGGGTTCTTCTGCCAGAACTCCGTCCCCACTTTTTAGGCTAGAATTGCTTAATGTTTCTTCCTATGAAATAGAATCTAAGTATCCTCTGGATAATAGCTATAAGTCTGCTGGTTCTCATTTTTTGGGTTCCACTGTTCCTAAAATAGAAAAACAATATTAGCATTATTCTATAAAAGTAAAAAAATTATGTAGGACCCCTTAAGAAAAAGGAAACCAAGCCATCCAGTAGTAGACACTCAAAGGAAAGGAAATCTTTAACTGTTTCCTTTGATCTACTTGCAATCTAGTTAGAAGGGAAGAAACATTATAAAGTCAACTAACAAATTCTCCAAATAATAGGTTATAACATACCAGATGATGTGAAGTGAATATCCATAAAATCTGGGCACATGTAACATGCTGACTATTGTAGAATATCACTTGTAGCAACATTAAAAGCACAGACCTGGGGGAAATAATATTTGGGGAATCCCACTTAGAAATGGTTCTTCCTGCTCTGTAGAGTAAGGGCTCATTGCATAATGCATATTTATGGGAGCTCTCAGCCCTTTCTGGGCCTGTTTGTTTCTGCCCTTCACCCTGTGCTGCCTGGGCCCAAAGGCAGGGTCCATTTGCTGGGGGACAGCCAGAGAGAGAGGCAGCACAGGAGTCTGTCCTCTACCGTCAGGAAATGCTGCCATCCAGCCCTCTTTCTTCTGCAATGGCTGCCTCCCTTACCCTTTACCTTCCTTCTTAGACGTGGGAACTTGGACCTCATCCCCATTTTTCCATATAGTAGTCCCCTGTGTGCACTAAGGATTCAGGAGAGCTTTTGGTGTAAATGGTGCAATTCAGCAAAATTATTCTCTTCAGCTGATTATTATGGATACCTGATAGTAAAATTAAACATCTGACCAATTGTTGTTTTCTACAGTGTCTCATGTTCACAGGCAGATTCTTTCCAGTGACTGAGTGAAGAACCGAGTTGATGGCTTCAGTCCACTCTGTAGAAAAACATATCCCACAGGCATTTATTGCCATCATAGGCTTGAACAAATGCTGTTGCTACAAGCAGCGAACCACAAATGCCTGTGGAGATGGAGACTGCCGAAAGGAATCAATTAATCTCAGTCCTTCCAGTTATTACTGCTGATAGCTTTATTTAACACGCAGCAAAATTAAGATTGGCATTTTTTTTTTTAATTAAATCATAGCTGTGTACATTGATATGACCATGGGCCTTTTGAATGGACCTTTCTTTGGCATCCGAGGTTCATCATGCTCTGCTCTTCCTTCACAGGCTCAGACTGCCTTTGAGGAAAGCATTAGTCTCTCGGCTATTGGCTACTTCAGGTAAATTGTCCTTTCAGTCACATGCTGTGGGAAATAACAGTGGTGCCTTGAGGAGGGGTTTCAGTTTTGCTTGCCATTTTGGCAAAAATTGACCTTCTATGTACCTACTAATGTAGCCATCATGATAAAGGTTATATTTAATATTAGCTGCTAGTTAATCCAAGTTTCCAGAAAGACTGTTGTTAGGAAAAATAGGCATGCAAATAAAATTCCACTGAGCTGATGATTCAAATCCTACTGGGTGGTATTTTGAGGTTCTCCGGGTTAATACTTTGAATCTTTAGCCATGGTTGACTTTTTGTTGAAAATACAGTCTATCTCTTAAGAAACAAAGGCGGGGGGAGGGGTGCAAAGTAAACCCATAGGATAGGTACCATTTTACACCTGCAGGATTGTCCAAAAAAAAGTTGACAGTAACCACGTGACATCAAGAAGTGAAACAGCAGGAATCCTGACCTTGGAAAACTTCTTACTAAATTATTTTAGCAGAGAATGAAAGCCACCAGAAAGGGTGATGGGGAATCACTTTGCCAGTTGTCACAAGTGTCCTGGGCACAGTCTGGTTCCCAGGAACAGGCACTGTAGGTATTCTTAATGGCCCACTTCATGCAGGGGCCGGGGGAGCAGAGGAGAGAGGATAGAGTCCTGGCAAGCTGCTCCTCTTTTACCACTGACATGTATATGATGTCCTGAAAGAAAAGCTGGGCACAGACCAGCCATGGAGCCGGCACTGAGAGACCAGAGTAACAGCAAAGATGAGAGCGAGGGACCTGACCCTGCACACAGAAGGTTGATTTCTGAGGCCAGAACAATAGACAAAGCAGGCAGCGTGCATCTATGGAACAGCGTTTGGTGATGCAGGTTGAATCCCCCAAATCTGATGACAATAGGGTTACATGACCAACCATCAGCCAAACGTAATAAGATAGTTGATCATGAAGTTGGAAGCTAAGCTCCAAAAGTTAGGGGTCATTGATCAGGAGTAATTGGATTAGACAGAGCAAGTTAAATAAGAAAGAACTAAATATTTATTTATTCAACAGGCTTATTGATCACACACTCTGTCCTGGCATACCATAGTGCAAGTAGATTCCTCTGGTTTGCAGAACTCACATGGGTCTATTCAATCATCATAGTCTGTGACAAGGGGACTTGATCACTTAACAATGCTCCTTAAGCACCTTTTTTCCTCCAGGGGTTATGAGGCGGACATGAATTGGGAGAAAGGTGAAGGTCATCCCTTCGAATACTTTGTGTATGGCGCTGCCTGTTCTGAGGTTGAAATAGACTGCCTGACAGGGGATCATAAGGTTGGTTCCAATTGGAAAGGTCTTCAAGTTGTACTTAAGATACACCTAAATTCCACAGATGTATCTCTCTCTGGAGACATGGGTATGTGATAATACCATGTATTTGGCCTAAGGGTGATTTCTCTGGATGAACAGAAAGTGTGCCCTGGTTGGGAGGATGGTTGCTTCCAATGGAAAACAACTGGTGGCCCTCTCTTCCTTTTAAAAGGACTCAGGAAAGAAACTACTTCAAGGAAGAACCATAGCCTAGAAGGGGCCTCCATGTAGACTGTTGGCACAACCAGCAATGCACCGAGAGGCAGCCCAGAGAGGCAGTGGCCAGTTTTTGATATTCTTTACTCAGTTTGGTCTTGCTTTTTAGTTCATTTAAGAGCATCCTTATACTTTTAAGGAATGCTGTGAAGAAATGCGTACATCCACACACGCACACAACTCAGACAGCAAATCAGAGCGCCAGATTTATTCCCTCCTCTGCTCCAAAACTGAAAAATCTAGAATAGCAGGTGACCATTTAAAGACATTTTTGTTGATATGGAGGGGTACCAGCCCCCAACCAAAGCAAGTGACATGGCCTCATGTGCTCCCGAGCATGTAGTTCTGAGGACAACAACATTGATGCATCCTGAACTCTATGGTTCAGTAAACATCACTCAGCTAGTTGTACCCTGGATGTTGAGTTGTGTTCTACCAACAAAGTTTTGCAACAAGGATGATAAGGGCCCTCGACATTATTTTTTGCTATGTTATATAATGTAGTGAATTAAACCCAATCTGTTGCATTACCTGCTTGAATCGAAATCAAGTAAATATTTCTTATCCTACTATTTCCAAGGGGAGAAGAAAACCAGTGCTTAAGCTGGTTAAGAATGTTTGTATAACTTTGAAAGTTGTACATAATAAACTTTGTGACATAATAAAACCTTTGTTGCTGCTTCTCCTGAAATAACATGGCCCAAAGAAACTCTTTATCCAAAAGCCAGCCTGACAGGAAATGTTTCTCAGCTTTCAGTTATCTTGTAAAATAAACATTCTCACTTTTTTTAATGACTAGAACCTCAGAACAGACATTGTCATGGATGTTGGCCGCAGTATAAACCCAGCCCTGGACATAGGCCAGGTAAGTGTGACCCCTGTGCCTGCTTCCCTGTTTGTAAAAGATAGAACTGATGGGGGGTCTAGAGTGGGGAACATTCTGTCAGGCTTAGTCAGCATCTTACACTTCTACCCCTGTAGTCAAGCTCTTTCTATTCAGGCCAGCTGCAGAACTTTAAAAAGGAGAAGGAAAAAAGATGTTTTAGGTAGTTTTTGAAGAAACATATAGTCTGTGATTGGAAGCTTGAGTGAGGCAAGACCAGGCCTAGAAGTGACCAAGGAGCCCCAAACCTCTGAAGTCTGAGTAGATTCAGTGCCAAGGGCTGAGTCTTGGCCCTAATATGGGCTTCAGCTTTAAGGAGTTTCAGATTGTGTTGGAATAATAAACCTCAAATAACTTGAGCAATAGCTATTGATAGGTAGCCTGTGGGCTGAATGCTGCCCACAGAAGTTTTTAAATTTAAATTTAAAATAATCAGCAAAATTGGAAAATCACAAATATCTAGCTTCTCTTGAAGACGGACTATTTGCCAATAGTGGACCTACATTTCCATAAGGCATAAGTCAGTTAGCTGTACCTGGAGAGAGTCACACACTCTCCAATGACACAGAACCCACCTGGAATCTTGACAGACAGCTTTACTTGCCCCAAATCTGTGGACAAGTCAGCTCACTGCCTCCAACGTAGAGCATAATCTAATGTCTCCTCCAGTCATGAAACTGTCATCTGAGACTGGGAAGAATCTGGGGGTTGAGGAGAGAAGTCAATGGAGGCTTCCGGGAGGAAGTGGGTGTGGGCCAGGTTATGGAGGAAACAATGTCCTGGGTGGAAGGAAAGTGAAGGAAATCAGCCAAAGGAAGGGTATGAAATTTAACACACCTGTTCACGACCTGGAATGAGGGCCTTTGACAATGGTGTGGGAGGAGAGGCTGAGGGGAGGCTCTCCAGAGACAGGACTTGACTGAGTGGGTGGAGGTGACTGGGCTGGGGAGTGTTCTGGAGTTTTCAGAATACTCATCGTACGTCACAGTCCAGAGACGGGAGGCCAGCCAGCTCTTGACCCAAGTCACTGGACTTTGAATTTTGTGCTGTGTGAGATATTTAGAAATGCTTTAGGTAAACTTTTGACTATGTGCTCCAAGATGGCCTGAAAAGACTCCTAAACCATAATTTAAAAATTCAAACAAAAAGCATTAAGTTTAATTGCTACTTACTGTTAATTGTAATTTCTCACACATGGATATTCTCCCTTTTTTTGCCTCAGATTGAAGGTGCATTTACTCAAGGCATGGGGCTGTATACAATAGAGGAACTGGATTATTCTCCTGAGGGCATTCTGTACACTCGTGGTCCAAACCAATATAAAATTCCTGCCATCTGTGACATCCCCGCAGAATTTCACATTTCTTTGTTACCTCCATCTCAAAATTCAAACACCTTGTATTCATCTAAGGTAAGCTAACCTCTGTGAATAAATGCACATTTATAATGTGAGGGGGTGGGCAGCAGGAGGGCTACATTCTTCTCTTGGTTGGGATTTTTACCAGTACTGCAGAAGAAAAATCCCTATTAACCATTTTAATTATGAAGGAATTTAACAATATGATAAAACATTTTTGAATATTCCAAATCCTGGAGACTAACATGAACTACTGCTGCCATCAGGTTATATCTGATTTTTCATATTGCAATAATCATCTTTATGCTTATATGAGATTTTCTCCATTGAGGATTCTTGCCTTGGGCTAGATTTCTAAGAATGGGAATATTGGGTCAAAGGTGAAATTACTTTTTAAAAAATTTGCATAGTATATAATACTTTGCGTGCATATATACTATATACATCCCATATACGTGTGTGCACGTGTACATATAGTGAGAGAAAGTGACTCACGATCTGGTTGCTTGTTTTTCCTTCAAGGGTCTGGGAGAGTCTGGAGTGTTCCTGGGGTGCTCCGTGTTTTTCGCTCTCCAGGATGCAGTGAGCGCAGCTCGGCAGGAGAGAGGCCTATCTGGGCCACTGAGGCTCAGTAGTCCACTGACCCCAGAGAAGATTAGGATGGCCTGCGAAGACAGGTTCACAAAAATGGTACATTCTACCTACTAGAAAAAACAGTTACAAACTTCTGAATGTTTGTCCTCTGTCCTTGTAAAATTTCGTTAACCCTCTGCTGTTGTCTTATGTGAAAGAAAAGGTGACAGGAATCCTGAAAGCATTTGAGCAAGAGAAGAGCAGAGTGACCCTTGAACTTGAGCCCGGGGATTGAGTTTTTACATCACCCAGCCCTGCTTGGCCTGCAGGGACTCGGTTCTCTACCACTTGATAGAAGGTTCAGTAGGTCCATTAGTTGTATATTCCTCCCTTGTTTCATTCCCTTCCAAGGACATCTTAGTGAGGAAGGAAGTACAGAAACTGTGCCCTGAACCTAGGGCACGCAGACCAAGAATACAAGCCCCTCCAACAGTCTGCCTCCACCCTGACCCCGGGCAGGCCGCAGCTCCCCTCCAGAGCAGACTTCTCGGGCCTCCTTGCGTGTCAGTGACCAGATGTTTAACCATGGAAGGAAGTCAAGCCACTCATGGTTATTCCCCGACTCTAGAAATGAAAGCCCCTGCCTTGCTCCCCTTCCCCGGCTCCTTGTGGTACCATTGGTGGTTTTCCCTAAGCCTTCCATGCGGGGGAAGCAGAGACACCACCTCCACTTTTCATTAGGTCCCCTTCCCACGTGAACTGCTGGCCCTGCAGCCGCCCGTCCTCTCCTGGGTTCCTCCACGTCACCAGGGGTTGCTCCCTGACCCCTCACAGTCCTCGTTGCCCTCGGGTGGTTTTTAGCCTACTTTATGTCCTACTATTTCTCACCCAAGTCACAAACATTTTCCAAGTAGTGAACATCCAAATTTGTTTTCTTTTAGATTCCAAGAGATGAACCAGGATCCTATGTTCCCTGGAACATACCCATATGAATCAAATACAAACTTCTGGACAAAATGGGGTGACTCTTCCCACATGGCAATCTCTTCAGTGTTAATGCTTTAAGACGCTTGATTTGAATGACAGATTTTCACAGTTCAGAAATCATTCTGCAGAGTGCTGCTTTTGTATGAATCTGATTTGAAATGTGCCATTTAGATTTGGTAGATGCACTCAAGCAATTTATAAGTCATTTTAAATGGTATAAATACTAATTGCTTTTTGTGATACTCTTCATTACTATGTCCCTTAGATCCATCCAGCTAAATGGAATAGATGATGACTTGTATGTGACTCACACTTAGCCCATATCCACCAACAGAAATCATACTGTCTACTGAAAGGGCAATTTTCTAAATAATTCTATTATTAGTATAAACTATAAAGTTGTCATTTTTTTTTTTTGCCCTTCTCTGCTATCACCCTCTTTTTTTGTCAGAATAAATATAGACACTATACCTAAAAAGTCTGTGGGAGCACAGAAAAAAAATGGAAAATTGGGCTTCATCAAAACTAAAAAAAAAAGTTTGTGTTTTGAAGAATACTATCAAGAAATTGAGAAGAAATCTCCAGGAGAAAAGTTTATAAATTATATATCTGATAAAGGGTCTTGCATCCAGAATACATAAAGGATTTTTATAACTCAATAATAAAAGGATAAATAACTCAATTTAGACATGGACAAAGAGATTGCTGGATCATATGGTAGTTTAGTTTTTGCACTAAATACCCTGACTTGATCATTATACATTCTAGGCATGTAAGAAAATATTACATGTTCTCCATAAATATGTACAAATACTATGAATCAATAATTTTTTAAATGAACAAAGGAATTAAATAGACGTTTCTCCAAAAATGTTATATAAGTGGCCAATAAGCACATGAAAAGACTCATTGGTCATTAAGGAAACGCAAATCACAATCACAGTGGGACCCCATTCCACACACAGAATCAAAATGATAGTTAAGTATTGGTAAGGATGCAAAGAAGTGGGAAGACTCACTCATTACGGAGGCACATGGAACGGTGTAGATACTGTGGAAAACAGTTTGGCAGTGCCTCAAAAAGTTAAACACAATTAACATAGAAGTTAAATATAGAATTGCCACACTCTTAGGTATATACCCAAGAGATCTCAAAATATGTTCACACAAAACTTGTCCATAAATATTCATAGCATTGTTCAGAATTTCTGAAAATTAGAAACAACTCAAATTTCCATCAGCTGGTAAAATGCAATAAATAAAATATACAAGGGGATTTTATTCAGCCGTATGTAGAAATGAAGTACTGTTACATGTTGTAACATGGACAAACCTCGAAAGCATCATCTAGATGAAAGAGGCCAGACACAAAAGGCCACGTACTGTATGATTCCATCTATGCCAAATACCCAGAAGTGGCAAATCCAAGAAGACAGAAAGTAGATTAATGGTGGCCAGGGCTGAGGACAGGGGGGTCTGCTAATAGATCTGGAATCTCTTTGGGGGATGATGAAAATGTTCTGGAATTGGTGGTGATGGTTGTACAAAGGTGAATATACTAAAAATAACTGAATTGTGCGTTTTGTGGTGTGTCGATTATATCTCAGTTTTTTGAAAGAAGGCATCTTGAAAAAAAAACAAGGCAAAGGTTGAGAAATGACCGAGGGCGGTGGCCCACACCTGTAATCCTAGCAGTCTGGGAGGCCGAGGTGGGTGGATTGCTTGAGCTCAGGAGTTTGAGACCAGCCTGAGCCACAGTGAGACCAGTTGCTACTAAAAATAGAAAAAATTAGCCAGGTGTTGTGGCAGACGCCTGTAGTCCCAGCTACTTGGGAGGGTGAGGCGAGAGGATTGTTCAAGCCCAAGAGTTTGAGGTTACTGTGAGCCATGATGCCACAACGCTCAACCACAGGGCAACTGAGTAAGACTTTGTCTAAAAAAAAAAAAAAAAAAAAATGATGAGACATCTACCCCAGTGGCATTCAGAGACAGAACCTCAACGTGGGCTAAGCAAGACATAGTCATGGAAAAACTTCATTTCCATTAATGGTAGAGCAGAGCACCTGCATTAAGCTATAAAGCACTAGAGAGTTAAGGTACAATATCCTCTCCCTGTGTGTACAATAACTTCTCTGTATGCACAATATCCTTTCCCCGTAAGTACAATATCCTCTCCTCAGTATGGAGACCGTTGTCCTAGGGCCAGGTTAAGACTAACAATTCTTCAGTGGCCTCCAACTAATGCCTGAGGTCATTCTTGCTATAGTTACAAGGGTCTCTCCCTTTAAAGTAGCAGTCCCCAGCTTTTTTGGTACTGGGGACCAGTTTCAAGGAAGACAATTTTTCCCTGGAAATGGGGTGGGGGTGATGGAGGACACGGTTTCTTCTCTTCTCTTCCTTTCCTTTCCTTTCCTTTCCTTTCCTTTCCTTTCCTTTCCTTTCCTTTCCTTTCCTTCCTTTCTTTTTTGAGACAGAGTCTCACTATGTCACCCTCAGTAGAGTGATGTGGCATCACAGCTCACAGTAACCTCGAACTCTTGGGCTTAAGTGATTCTCTTGCCTTAGCCTCCCAAGTAGCTGGGACCAAAGGCGCCTGCCACAATGCCTGGCTATTTTTTTGTTGCAGTTGTCATTGTTTAGCAGGTCCAGGCTGAGTTCAAACCCTCCAGCCTCAGTGTATGTGGCCGAACACTGAACTACGGGTGCTGAGCCAGGACCCGGTTTTGAGATGATTGACATTACAGCTCATTGGCATTCGCTCATTACAGCTCCACCCAAGGTCATCAGGCATTAGATTCTCTAAGAAGCACACAACCTAGACTCCTCGCACATGCAGTTTACAGTAGGGTCCGTGCTGCTGCGAGAATCTAATGCTCCCGCTGATCTGGCAGGGTGGAACTCTGGTGCCCATGTAAGTTATGGGGAGCAGCTTTAAACACAGATGAAGCTTGGCTCCCTGGCCTGCCACTCACCTGGTTGCTAACAGGCCACAGACTGGCTGGTGCCAGTCCTTGGCCCAGGACTGGGGCAGCTTTAAAGAACAGACTGGGCAGCTTTAAATAACAGATTTTCTCATGAAAACCACAAATATTTAGGGAGCATCTATCTCCTTTGTGCCAGGCACTGTTCTAGGCATTTGGGATATATCAGTAAACAGACAAATATCCCTGTCTTTGGAAAGATCCTGTTCTGGCCAAGGGAGACAATAAAAATAAAATAAAAAATGTAGAAAGGGAATTAGAGCGTATGATTGATGAGGGATAAGGGGAAGTAGAAGCTGAGCAGGAGACTTAGGGCTGATAGAGGGGGCAGGGGCAGGTGGCAGCTGGCCTAGGCTGGGGAAGGCCCCACTGGGGAAATGAAGGGGCTCACAGTGTGAGCTGTGCAGGTCTCTGGAGGAGGTGCACTTCAGGAGAGGCACTAGGGCACAGTCATGGAGTGGGGCTCTGGGCCCAGCCCCTCCCTGGAACAGCAGTGGGGCTATGTGCCTGGAACAGGGTCAGGGAGGGGTAGTCATACGGAGCCTTGAGCACGTTGTCAGGACTTAGGCTTTTCACCCAAGCAAATGCAGAGCAGGAGAGTAACGTGAACTTAACGTGTTGTGAATGATCACCCTGGGTATTAATGTCTCCCTCTGTCTTTCAAGGGTCCCTCCTTTTCTTCCCCTTTGCCAACTCCTGCCCCTCCATCCTTCCTCTGTGGGGCAAATTCCCAAGAGGGCCGGGGGTCCTTCTTTCCCATTGTCTCATGTGCTCCCTGGCCAGTGACCTTCCTTACTCCAAGGCAAGCTTCAACCCTGCAAACCCACTTCTTGCTCTTTATTGCCACTTGGACATCTTAAAGGCCTCTCAGACTTAATGTGTCCCAAATAGATGTCCTTGTAAGTGCAGCCAGCACCAGGTTGCTAACGCCAGAAATGGGGAAATGACCTGAGAAGGTCTGCGCTCTTGTGTGCACTCCCCTTCAGGCAGGCAATCCTGTCAGCGCCCCCTGGAGACGGGTCCTGAGCCTGCCTCGGCCTCTACTTCCATGGCTACTATGTCATTCCAAGCCACCTTTCTTTCTCCCTTGACTATAGCAATAGTCCTTTTCTGATTTCCCTGCATTCATTTTGCTTTCCTTGTAAACCACTCTCCTCCTTGAACAGAGTTATTTGTAAGTATTTATGGGAACACACATACACGCACGTGCACACACAATATGATCATGTGACCCCCTACCTAAAACCCTTCCATGGCCTCCTGTTCATCTCAACACAGCCTTTGCCTGTATCCCCTTCCTGTGGGGAGTGTGCTGTCTCTTCCACCCCTTTTGTCTGACCGCTACTCTATAGTTACATGCACAAAAGTAACTTGGGGATCCTGTTAAAATGCAAGTCATACCAGCGGCAACCAGGTAAGATGGAGGTGGAACATGCAGAGTCCAGGCCAGGCAGAAGAGGAAGGAAGAGTGGGTGACATGAGCAGGTACAGACCCCGCCAGCCACCACTGCTGCTGCAGCTTCTCCTCGGTTCACACCTGGAGCTACAGGCAGAATGGAGGGTCCTCTGAGATAAGCTGCTGGGGAAGGGGGAAGTCTGAGCTGGATTCACAAGCAGCTTGGCTCCATATGCAAGCACAAGTGTCTACTTCCTCCTGAGAGAAGGTGAGGGAACGTCTTCCCCAGGGGACAGCTTTGGGAAGCGCGCCTAGTTAACCACTTGGTGTGCAAAACAGCAGTGCCCAAGGTTAGAATACACAGAGTGGCCACAGTTCCTATGCAATTTAAATCATTTATTTAATACATGGAACAAGGGGTTTGGCTAACTAGTCAGGGTTCTAGGAGAGGAAATGCTTCAAGACTGGGCATCAGAACGAATGAATAGGCATGTGGGGGTGGGCCCGAGGTGTGAAGATGTTTATTTTTCAGGTTAACACCAGCAGAAAGCTCCCATCATGAAAGACATGCTAAACAGACAAGTGGACTAAATGACATGGCCGTTTGACACCAGCCGGACTCTGTGGCTGGTCACCTCAGTACTGACACAATGGGTGTGAGAAGAGTCACGGTGACTGGGAGGAGGCTGTGCAGGGGCCTAACAGCTGGGGCCCTGCTCACCACATACCTACTGAATGTCCAGTCTGCCCAACACAGAGCAAGCTAGTCCTCAATGGGGCACCATCTCTCTAGGAGACCAGCTGGCCATTTCACAAAATGACCACATTGAACCATTTCCATCCTGGAAGGAGCAGTGGTCCACTTTAACAGAAATAGATAGCTTTCATGGGTAAAGGTTTGCCTCTCCTGCCTGCAGGGCCTTAGCCATCACCACTGTGGAAGGGCTTACACAGTATTAAATCCACCATCCCATACTAAGATCCCAAGTATCATCATGTCAGTCTCCTTTGCATCAAGGTAAAAAGGTCCACTTTACAGGAGGGGGGAGTGAGCATATGACCATGAAACCCACTGGCCACATCACGGCTGTACCATTCAGAAGCCGCTGCTCTAACAGTGATGGAAGGACCCTGCGCAGGCCCAGCTGCAATGCCAGCTAGGTGCTGGGCTCCCTCCTCCAGGGTGCAGGATACTCAAAACTGAGGACTCTGTATGATGCTGTGTGCCTTGTGGACAATGAACAGCCTTGCAGAAAATAGTTGGGCTTTTATAGCATAGTTAACATCCATTGTGTATAATAAGATTTTTCAGAAAGTCAAAACCCTAATAGGAGAAAATAGTTAAAGGACAGAAGAATAAATATAAATAGTCTTTAAATGCATAGCAAGACGAACAGCTTCACAAAAGAAATGTCAACTATGAACTGTCATTTTCCCACATCTGGAAAACTGGATAGTATGGATAATATTCAGTGCTGGAGAAGGGCGTGGGAGGCACCTTTCATGTGTGATTTGTGTATTAGGGCACACATGTCACAGGAAGACTTGGTCAGATCCAGCATTGTATGTACCCTTCAACCCAGGAACACCAGTGCTAGGCTGTCCAACATAAATCTTTGCCCAAATGTGCAAAGATCAAGTCCAACAATTTTTATTGTGATATTCATAATACTGAAACATTAAAAACAATTTAATATAAATCAATAGAAGACAGTTTAATAAATTATGGGAATAATAAAAATAGTGAACATTTACTGAGAGCTTACTGTGTGCCTGGCACTGTTCTAAGCATTTTACATGTATTAGATCCCACAGCAACCCTGAGGGAGACACCATTTTGTCCATTTCATAGGCAAAGCAATTGAGGCATAGAGAACCTAAGGCAAACTATGAAATACAGTAGAACCTCTGTAATTTGACCACCTAAAGTACTATAACAAACCGGTCACCATACGGAGGTGGTCAACATAAGGAACTTCCATTAAGTACATGGGGTGCATGTCTGGTCTATGGAAAGCAGGTCCACTTCAGGAGATGGTCAGTGTCGGGAGGTGGCCAATTATGGAGGTGCTACTGGACTATGAATAGTTTGGCCTCACTTCTTAGAAACTAATAAAAATGATCCAGGAGTGTGTGTATATATTCATATGTGCATGGGAAAATTCTGTTTGGATACACAGAAATCTGGGAATAGTTAACTCTGAAGAGTAAACATTAGGAGGAAAGGTTTTCATTTTTTACTTTACACTGTTTTGTGTTATTCAACTTAAAAAAAAAAATACAAGGCTTCTTTTAGCAATTTAAAAAGAAATTGGTAAAAAAAATATATATTTACCACCGAAACAGACACCTAAATGCAGCACATTTGCACGGTTCAGTTCCATGTCACTAACTAGGGGAGGTTCTTGTTGCCGTAAAAAGAAAGTTGATCCTAGTGAGATGCCCCCGGGGCAGGAAGAAGTGAACATCATTAAGATGGAAGTTCTGGGGTGTTTGAAGGGAGAAGGAAACAAGAGAGCTGGGAACACAGACAGCCGGATGTGACTGGAGAAGCACATTCCCAAAGCAGGTCCGGGTCACCCCTGGGGCTGCCCTCCACCCAGCTGGGTGCTTTCCTCCAGGGCCAGCAGCAGCAGACTCTTTTCATACAACTCCACAAGATCAGCCAATTATTTTGGCAAAACGTCTCATTCTAAAGAGTCACACGAACCTGTTTTCTTTGTAAAGGGAAGAGAAGTTTTCTACATTCTTGGTACTGATTTTGTACAGAGAAAGGAGCCCAGGGTAGAAGCAATCTTTTATGACTGTTTGCCAAGAAGATACCAGGTTCAGGTGACTGATGTATGAGGGACTGATTTGCTATATGACTGGAAAAATTTGTATTCATGGGAGTCTGTAGTTATGAGGGGAGCAGGGAAGGAGAGAGAAAAGAGGGGAGGGAAGAAGGGAAGGAGGGAGAGAGACAGGCAAAGACATTATCTCTGTCATGCACATGAAAGCTTCAGGCTAGCAGGTGCAGAGCACTGGGCCTGGTGAGGTCTTCAGATGAACTTTCGTGATCTCATCAGTATTCCTCTGAGCATCGGGTGTTGATTCCTCTTTCTCCCATCTTCATCTCTCCTTTCCTCTCCACTTCCTCCCACAGCTCTGCCCCTTACACCTCAGTACCCACTACCACCACCTGCCACACACAGACACCCACAGATTAAGAGTCTAAAAATCTTCAAGTGATTTGCAAATAATTATAAGACTTTTGACCAGCAAGAATGGAAGAGAAGTGATATTAGAAAGCCAGGAATAAACTTCACAGTTAGTTTACTTTGTTCCTTTAAGCAGGGATTCCTAAATTGTTTAAGAGAAGAGGCCACATAATTTTCTGGTCCCTCTTTGTTCTGAGTTCTTGACATGTAGTTAAGGCATGATCCAGAAGGGAATGTGCACTTTGCTTTTCCCTGAACTTGGCACCGTGCCTGATGATCGACCCAATATCCTTGCTTTCAGCACCATTGGCAAAGAAGAGACGGTCAGTGTTGAAAAGAAGCACACTGGTACTGCGTGCTGTGCGCCCCAGACACGGCTAAGAAATGGGGCCGCAGCGTGGCTGTGTAATGTGCCCGAGATCCCTCAACTCACAAGCCTTAGAGGGATCTTGGACTTCATCTGTCTGCTCCCAGAGTGTGTTCTTTCCATTGCTCCACACTTCATCCCCTGAAGGGATCGAAACTCTTCCAGAATCTCTTTCCTAAAGGGAGGTGCTAGTGCATTGCACAAATGTTTTCCTGTGGATGCTACAAGAATGTCATTTGTCTAAGGCTGCCAAGGTCTTCTTTTAGTTTTCAAATGTGAGTGAACAAAGGACAAAGGTCTTTGCAGGTGGTGATGAGAATTAAACTCTTACTTCAATTCTTCACTTCTTTTTTTTTTTTTTTTTTAAGTTTTTTTGGCTGGAGCCAGGTTTGAACCCACCACCCCCTGTATATGGGACCTGTGCTCTACTCCTTTGAGCCACAGGTGCTGCCCAATTCTCCACTTCTTTTATTCAGCTGTGAAGGCAAGAATTCTTTAAAGAGGAGAGCTACTCAGTATTTCATTACTTTTTATTTCCCCAAACCAGTGTTGTGTTGAAATGCAAATTTCTGTTGGTTAGCTTCTGAAACAAAGCCAAACATTTGTCCAGCAGAAATAAAGCCAAATGCCACATACAATACGCTGTATGTAATTTCATGATTGCAAAGAGTGATGTTTAGTCAAGCCAGGTAAACAAGACCACAACTACGCTATTCTAAGTGATTCTTTAGTCAGAAACAGTGAGTCAGAGGAGGAAGGCCTCACCCTGTATCATTATTTCCTCTGTGTGGGTCATTGAGAGGAATTCAGACCCTGAAGTAAATGTATTGTTCTATCAGAGAAAAAAATCATCCTTTTGTTTGTTTGGGGGAAGCAAAGCAAATTAAAAAAAAACAACAAACCTCTGGAAACTACAATTTCTCTTGTAGGCAAAGCAAATTAAAAAAAAAAACAAAACCTCTGGAAACTACAATTTCTCTTGCAGTTATGGAACGTCTTCCTGTTATCCTGCTTCATTACAAACGTTTTGATTGTGCATAGAAATGGGTAAAGTAGGTGGCTTGTCTTGTAAATAGAATGGTGTATGACAACGGTTTCCAAATGTAAGCCAGGATAAGGATCTCCTGGGAATCTTGTTTAAAATACCGATTTTTAAAGCCCTACTCCCTGAGACCCCGAGTCACTCTTGAGAAATGTTACTTTGATCTTTATCACAGCGGAGCTTCCTGCCTTGCTTAGACTGCAGGGCTATTTGTGAGCACTTGATCCTCGCCTGCTCCACCCCTCCTGGGACAGCCACGGTCAGCCTAGAGGGCCCGAGTTCGCCCAAGCTGAGCCCCAAAGTATGTCTGACCAGTCTGCCTCCTGGAGCTTGTTCCCACTGATTCCCAAGCGTCAACCACAGGGTAAAGACAGGGGCCCCTTTAGGTTGGTCCTTGGGGCAGGTTTAGAAACAGAAAACACATCTGCAGTTGCAACCAGGCAAAAAATGACACGCAGTGCCCTGGGAGAACCCTGGCAGACATTGATCTTTGTTTGCTGTTTGTTTGTTTTAATGACAAAAAGAAAAGCGTCCTTAGAAACTAAATGGGCAGGAGCCTGTTGGCTTACATTCTTTCCACCTTCATGTTCTCACATTCTCATATCAGGATAAATGTGTCATGACAGCATTTGGGTATTTTCCCACATCCACCCAGAAGACCAGCTCTGATTTTCTACATTCCTTCTGCCCATCCCAATTTAAAGAATGAACTGAAAGTTTGGGCATTTTGTGTCCAGTGGCAATAGATTTTTTCTTCTCTTTCGAGGCCAACCACACCAAGTTGTATCATACATATTTTTTCAATCACTCATTTCGTTGTGGAAGCTTCTATAGTGGAAGCTCCATTTTCCACTCTCAATGCTTTGAATGCCTTTTACGTGCCTTCCTCTTTCTTAGCTTTATGTGGTGTCGGGGTTTTTTCCCGTGAACTGGTTTTAATGTCACCTGGAAAAACGATGCTATAACCAAGTTTAAAACACAGTCTGGAAGTGCCTGGAGAAGACATACATTAACTCAGGCTGAGCACCAAGACCGAGAAAATGCAGCCCCTCTCAGGCCTCTTCAGAGGCTTTTATTGATTTCCAACAAAGGTGCGTATGCAGAAGACAGGATTGAAAGAATCCCAAGTCCCCAGGAAGACTGGGAGAGAGAGAGGCTGGGTAAGCCACAGGAGTTGGGAACAGACCAACCTGCAGTTGGTGTAAATTTAGAAAGCGGGAGGGAGAACTTGGTTTTATCCCTGCGGGGGGAAGTGAACCAGGTTTCCTAATCTAACTACATATCAAAAGTTCAAGGAGTTCATTCCCTCCCATCTGTTGACTCTTGAATGCGAGGGCCTAGTCCAGCCTGTCCAGGCACCTCCGGGTTCTTTTTATCTTCTGTGGTTTTGATGAACCCCCAGGGATTGTCGGTCATCAGCGTTCCCTGGGTGCCCCAGGACTGGGCAGGGCTCCCCATGAGAAGTCAACCTATCTACCTCCCACAATGTGGATTAAAAGAAACAACTAAACTAAAGTCACAGTTGGAGTCTTTCTAAGCCAGGAACGATCACTGCAAAGAGGTCTCCATCCCTGATTTGCAGTTAGCTGAGGCTGACTGCTTTTCTTCCTTGAGCAGACTCTGGCGTTCTTTGGTTGATGGGAGTTTCTTATGAGACGCCACATTCCAACTGATTCACACTTGGGTCCCAATTGCTTATGGGGCAGGGAAGGTACTTCAAGAAGGACTGTGTCTCTCCTGGAGTCATCCTGCCCACATATGGCAATTTAAGGATAAAGACAGGAGAGTTCAAGTTTCTCTTTTTCCTTGACCACAATCCTTCCAGTCCAACTCAGAGGGACCAAGTGAAGCTGGGAGAGACTCCGACACCTGCTTGGTGATGATCTCAGGTTAGGAGCCATCTCTAAGGAGGCCCGTATGCTTCTGAGACTAGATCAACCATGCACGCCCACGTTGATTTTCCACAGGAGTTTCTTCCTGGCACACTGAGGCCTATGTCCTACTCGACAGTCTGCTGTGCAACCTCAGCTTTTATGAGTTGGAACTAAAATAAACAATTTTATACTGAGCTTGCCGCCAAATTATATGCACATTTTAAGAGACATTAACTGTGTTTTACTTTTTGAAGTTGGATTGAATTAGAGTAGCAATCTGTAGAATGATGTTCAGTGTGGGAAAGAAATTCTGATAACCTGGACAGGAGTGCAGCCATTTTAGAAAATCAGGTCAAAAACCACAATCCCCTCCCCAGATTTCTGGAGTGCCTCAAGGTCAGAGTTCCTAGAAACACCCTACCCATATCCTGACCCTAAGGATATGCCCATAATCCTGACCTGTACTACCGAAGTGACCTCTGGTCATTCTGAGCTGTGGTGGGGGCTGAGCTGACCCGGCTACATTCTCCTTTTCCCCTCTATTAAAGTCTTTCCTTGTCCTCTTGTGGACCCTCACCCTGGCTGTATGCTGGAAGAACTCTTAGTTTGCTCAAAAGATGGTGTTAATCAAATAAATGCTGGCATCACCATTCTGCCAGGCAGAACAGTCAGAAAATGGAGGAAGCGTGGTTGTAGTTACAGGAGTGCAAGACCATTTTGAAGAGGTATTTGAATTTTGAGAAAGCAGTGGGAGTACAACCAACAACAGAGGAGAGGACGCAGCAGGGCCCTCCACACTCCTAACAGGCTGCAGACATGCGTGGTAAGTGTGAGATGCAGGGCACTGTGTGTGAGGTGCACAGGGGAAGATTCCCAGGCCTTGCACAGCAACAAGCAATTTGTTCAACGTTGCTCAAGCAGTGAAAGACCCCCGAAGGGAGACCCTCACTCAAATCTCGGGACAGCGCGGCGCCCAAGGACTCACGAGAGACCACACTTGATGCAAGAACACACAAGGCTTTATTCAGGGAAAGCCAGAGCTCTGGGGCCGACACGTATCTCACGCAGGAGACAGAGGAGTCGACCCTGAACTCAAGAAGGGAGCTCT
>CAUYPK010147717.1:0-79660 GCA_963574355.1 Loris lydekkerianus
GTAGTAGGAATCTCCACAGTACCAACCATAGAGGTCGTAGTAGGAATCTCCACAGGATCAACCACAGAGGTCGTAGTAGGAATCCCCCCAGTACCGACCATAGAAGTTTTAACAGGAATCTCCACAGTACCGTCCATAGAGGTCTTAGTAGGAATCTCCACAGTACCGTCCATAGAGGTCGTAGTAGGAATCTCCACAGGACCAACCACAGAGGTCGTAGTAGGAATCCCCCCAGTACCGACCATAGAAGTTTTAACAGGAATCTCCCCAGTACCGTCCATAGAGGTCGTAGTAGGAATCTCCCCAGTACTGACCATAGAAGTTTTCACAGGAATCTCCCCAGTACCATCCATGGAGGTCGTAGTAGGAATCTCCACAGTACCGTCCATAGAGGTTGTCATAGGAATCTCCCCAGTACTGACCATAGAGGTCGTAGTAGGAATCCCCCCAGTACAGACCATAGAAGTTTTAACAGGAATCTCCCCAATACCATCCATGGAGGTCGTAGTAGTTTGCAGTCCCCCAGTAGAGCATGAGTGCTCCCTTGTCTCCACACCAGCTTCTGTTGCTTTGGGGCTTTGGATATGAGCCACTCTCACTGGAGTCAGGTGGTATCTCATTGTGGTTTTGATTTGCATTTCCCTGATGAACAGAGATGTCGCACATTTTCTCATGTGTTTGTCGGCTGTTAGACAATCTCTGTTTGAAAAGTTTCTGTTCATGTCTTTTGCCCAGTTGTTAAGGGGGTCGTTTAATTTTTTTCTTTCTGATTTGCTTGCGTTCTTTGTGTCTGGTTATCAGTCCTATATCAGACGTACAGCGTGCAAAGCGCTTCTCCCGTTCTGCAGGTTGTCTGTTTACTCTATTCATTGTGTCCTTGATGTGCAGAAACTTTGAATTTGATCGGTTCCCATTGGTCTATTTTTGGGTTTGGGGGGGATGTTTTGTTTAGTTTTGAGACAGAGTCTCACTCTGCTGACTTGGCTAGAGTGCCATGGCGTCATTGCAGCTACAGCAACCTCAAACTCTTGGGCTTGAGCAATCCTCTTGCCTCAGCCTCCTGAATAGCTGGGACTACAGGAACCCGCCACAATGCCCGGCTATTTTTTCTATTTTTTTTTTAGTAGAGTTGGAGATCTCACTCTTGCTCAGGCTGGTGTCAAACACCTGAGCTCAAGCAATCCCCCTGCCTCGCCACCCAGAGTGCTAGGATTACAGACATGAGCCACTGTGCCCAGCCCTATATGTTTATTTTGTTGTTGCTGTGATTGCCTTTGAGATCTTCTTCATAAATTCCTTCCTGGCCAATATCTGTAAGAGTTTTTCCAGCACTTTCTTCTAGAATTCTCATAGTTTCATATCTTAGGTTTAAATCTATTATCCACTGTGAATTAATTTATGTGAGTAGTTAGAGGTGCGGGTTCTGTTTCAGTCTTTTACATGTGGCTATCCAGTTTTCACAGCACCAGAAAAGAGGAGATTTTTCTGAATACAAGTAATTTTGGAGGTTAGATTGTGGAATTGGGTGAATACATCACATAATTATAAAGCATAATTAAATCAAAATTTTAAAAATCTTTGATAATCTAAAACAAAATCATGTAAGTGAATATCACTACTAATTGTTGGCATTAACAAATAGAAATTATTTCAAGTGACACTGTGTATATCATTGCAAACTGCAAAGAAATCTTAAGTTCTTTTCAGTAATCATATTGTTAGGAGTGGCATTGGCATAGTTTAGTTAGTCTGAAACTATGTATGATGGACAAAGAGATGACTGGTCAATAAGATGATGCCACAGATAAGTCACGACCTAATGTCAGTCATTAGGAACCCGTATTTTTAGTGAAGAGAGACACAAATGTAAAAGCAAAGAAGTAAAAACCTTAGTATCCTAAATTTCGTTAAACCTAACAGTATATACTCATGAAGAGTCTAGACTGTTCTGTGATACCCAAACGCAAGAAAGGCCTTGAAGATGCAAAGTCACATGGGAGGGGCTTAGGACTGGAGTGAAGGGGCCCCCTGAGCACACACCGCACAATTGCAGGATTTGGAAGCACGAACAGTAGAGAGTCAGTAGCTTGGAGCATCTTCCAGAAGCAGAAGGGAAGGGAGTGGTCAAGAAACAAAAGTGGGCAGTGCCTGTGGCTCAAAGGAGTAGGGCGCCGGTCCTATATGCCGGAGATGGCGAGTTCAAACCCCACCCCAGCCAAAAAACTGCAACTAAAAATAAAAATAAAAGAATCAAAAGGCTGGGGCCATCTCAGGGATACAAGAGCTCCCATGGTTGAAGCTGGAACAATTTGAACAACAAAATTAAGTAGTATTAGGTTATAATGCAGAGTACAAAATAAACACCCATGAGTCCATACTGATGTGAGCAGTTGAGTGAATAGAGGAGGAGCATAGACAAATCTCTCCTGCAGAATTACTAAAATCCGAATCGCTACTCCGCCTGTAAGGAGCGGTGCAGAGGCCCCACCCCTTAGGAGTGGGCAGCAGGGACTGAGTTCCTGCCAAAGCACAGCACAGAAAGGAGGGGGAAAAGAGCCACGTCACAGCGGGGAGAGGGGACACAAGCCCTGGCTCAACCAGCCGACCAAGGTCAACACCAACAGGGACAAGTCGCGCCGACAGCAGGTGCCCTTGAAGTGATGTGATGAGAATAACCTTCAACCTCTGTGGTCTCCCCCGCAAAGCCCATACCCAGTCTGATCATGAAAATAATTCCCAATGGAGAGCAAGTACAAAATACCTGACCAGCGATCGAAATGGTCAAGGTCATCAGAACCAAAGAAAGTCTAGGAAACCGTGACAGCTGAGAGGAGCCCAAGGAGACGTGATGATAAATGTCACATGGGATTCTGGGTGGGATTCTAGGATGGAAAAGGACTTGGGTACAAATTAAAGAAATCTGAATAAAATTCAGCGGACTTTAGTTAATATATCCATACTGGTTCACTAATTGTGATGAATGTACCACACTCATGTACGATGTTAGTGACAGGGGACAGTCTGGTGTACACAGAAACTCTATCCTATTTACACAATCTTTCTGCAAACCTAAAACTATTTTTGCTTAAAAACAAAGAACAGAGTTGGGCTAGATGCAGTGGCCTGTAATCCCAGCACTCTGGGAGGATGAGGCCGGTGTATTGCCTGAGCTCATAGGTTGGAGACCAGCCAGAGCCAGAGTGAGACTCTGTCTCTAAAAATAGCCGGATGTTGTGGTGGGCACCTGTAATCCCAGCTACTTGGGAGGCAGAGGCAAGAGAATCACTCTTGAGCCCAAGAGTGGGCTATGACACCACGGCACTCTACCAGAGAGCAACAGATGAGACTCTGTCTCAGGAAAAAAAAAAAAACCCAAAGGAACAGAGTCAGGTATGGTGGCTCACTCCTGTAATCCCAGCACACTGGGAGGCCAAGGAAAGTGGATTACTTGAGCTCAGGAGTTTGAGACCAGCCTGAGCAAGAGCAAGACCCCATCTCTACTAAAAAAAAAATAATAATAATACAAAAATTAGCCAGGTATTGTGGCAGGCACCTGTAGTCCTAGCTACTCAGGAGGCTGAGGCAAGAAGATTGCTCAAACCCAGGAGTTTGAGATTGCTTTGAGTTAGGCTGAGGCCACAGCATTCTACCCGGGTCAACAGAGTGAGACTCTATCTTTAAAAAAAAAAAAAAAAAAAGACAACTTAAGAGCTGTGCCGACTAGATACAACATGTGGTTCTTGTTTAGCTCCTGATTCATATTAACCGGCTGTGAACTTGGATAAAGTTATGAGACAGTTGGGGCAGTCTGTGCCATAATGGGGTATTTGATGGTACAAGGAGTTAAGAGTTACTTTAGGTGTGATAATGCTATTGTGTTTGTTTTTATTAAGAGTCATTGTCTTGTAATAAAAAGCATGTGAACTGTTTTCAGGTAACACAATGCAATACCTGGAATTCGCTTCACAATGCAGGCAGTCCCCAAGTTACAAACATCTATCTGACTTACATGCAACTCACACTTACAAATGGGGGCTGTTACAGTCAGTCTCTGAGTTACAAACATTCAAATGATATATGACTCACACTTATAAACAGGGGTTATTGCAGGTAACAGGTAAATGTACCTCTTCCAACTTACATATTCAGCTTAAGAACAAACCTACAGAACCATCTCATTCACAACCCAGGGAACTGCCTGCAGTCCTCTCCGGGCTACAAAGGAATTAGGACTGCTGGTCGGTAATTGCTGACACTGGCTAAAGAGACTGCAGTGGTCCCAATACTAATCTCTCTGCTTTTGTGCAAAGATGGACTTTTTCTATAATAAAAAAAACTGCATAGGCCAAACACAATGGCTCACGCCTATAATCTTAACAAAACCCTGCACAAATGACCCGTTTTTTAAGTAGGAGACTTTATTTTTTTAAGCAATTTTATAGAAAAAGTTAATATCACATGTCCAGAGAGTTCCCATACACTGCCTTGCCCCTCCCCCTTACCCTATTTTTAATATCTTGCTTTAGTGCAGAACAAATGTTAACAATTGATAAGCCAATATTGATACATTATTAACGAAAGTCCCTGGGTTACCCTGGGGTCCACTCTATGTTGTACAGTCCATGGATTTGTTAAGCAAAGTGGCAGATACATAACGCCTTGTACCCACGTTGGTAGTATCCTGGCCCTAAAAATCCTCTGTGCTCCATCTATGACCCCTCCTCCCCTCCCATGCACCTCGGCAGCCACTGTTGTTGCTCTGAGCGTAGTTTTGCCCTTTCCAGGAGGTCGTGTGGGTGGGCTCAGTCTTCGGCCTTTCCGACTGGCTCCCTTCAGTCAGTGACCTGCATTTAACACCCCTCCGTGTCTTTGCCTGGCTTGACAGCCGCTCTCTTCTTAGCACGGAATGAGGTGCCATTACATGGACACGCCACAGTTTGTTTTTCCACTCACCTATTGAAAGACACCTTGGTTGTTTCCAAGTTTTGGCAATTTCGAATAAAAATACTATAAACATCTATGCGCAGGCTTTTGTATGGACCTGGGTTTTGAGTCATTGGGGTAAATACCAAGGAGCACAAGGGCTGGATGGTAGGGGAAGAGCACGTTCGGTTTTGTAAGAGGCCGCCATCTGCATCTGCACTCCCGCCAGCCCTGAGCGACAGTCCCGTTGCTCCACATCCTCGTCGGCATTTGGAGTTTAGACTTTGGCCGTTCTAATAGGCATGTAGCCGTATTTCCTTGTCGTCTCAGTTGGTTATTGCCGGATGACACCTGGTGTGAGGCGTCTTCTCATGGGCTTATTTGTTGTCTGTAACTCTTCACTGGTGAGGCACCTAGTCACATCCTTTACTCAGTTTTCTTCTTTCTTTGTAAGTTTTATTTTAACAGATTTAAGAGGTATAAATGGGTTTTTGTTACACAGATGAATTTGTACAGTAGAGAAATCCAGGCTTTCGGTGTCCTTGTCACCTGAATAGAGTGCATTTTATTTTGAGACTGAGTCTCATTCTGTCACCCTGGGTAGACTGCCGGGGCATCATAGCTCACAGCAACCTCAAACTCCTGGGCTCAAGCGATCCCCTTGCCTCCGCCTCCTGAGTAGCTGGGACTATAGGCACCTACCACTACGCCCAGCTATTTTTTAAAGACTGGGTCTTGCTCTAGCTCAGTCTGGTCTCGAATTTGTGAGCTCAGGTAATCCCCTTGCCTCAGCCTCCTGAGTAGCTGGGACTACAGGCGCCCATCACAACGCCTACATAGTTTTTTCTATTTTTAGTAGAGACAGGGTCTCACTCTTGCTCAGGCTGGTCTCGAACTCCTGAGCTCAAGGGATCTACCTGGAGTCCCAGCTACTTGGGAGGCAGAAACAAAATAAATCTTATAGGTGTGAGCCACTGCACCCCGCCTATTTTGCTCATGTTTAATTCTGTTGTTTATTTTCTTACTGTCGAGTTTTACAAGTTCTTTCTGTATTTTGAATTCCAGTCCTTTATCTAACTGTGTTTTGCACAGGTTTCGTCCCCACTCTGTGGCTCAGCTTTTTATTCTCTTCACATTGTATATCGTACAGCACGGATTTTTAATTTCATGAAGTCAGTTTTTCCTTTTATGCATTGTGCTTTTGGTGTTGTATCTCAGAAGTCATTGCCATATTCAAGGTCACCTAGATTTTCTGTTATCTTCTAGAAGTTTTATAGTCCTGTGTTTTACATGTAGGCCTGTGATCCATTTGGGGTTAATTTCTGTGAAAAATTTAAGGTCTCTGGAGTCATTTTTTGGCATGTGGGTGTCCAACATGCTTTGTTGAAAAGACTGTCCTTTTTCCGTTGAACTGCCTTTGCTCCTTTGTCAAAGATCAGTTGACCAGATTTGTGTGGGTCTATTTCTGGACTTGCTGTTCTGCCCCATTGATCCATCTGTCTATTCTCTCCCCAATACCCTGCTGTCGGGATTACTGCAGCTGTGGAGTGAGTCTGAAGCTCGGTAGTGTCCGCCTTCTCACTTTGTCCTCCTTCCGTGTTGTGCTGGCTATTTTGGGTCTTTTACCTTTCCATATAAACTTCAGGGTCAGTAGTCACAAAATAGCTGCCTGAGATCAAAATTAGCTTTTGGGGGTCACTCTTAAATACAAGCTGCCTGACAAGGAGCCCCAGACATTTGATGAAAGAATTAATATGAACAACAGAGCCCGAAACAAATGTGCTGTGAATAAGAAAATGAAAGGAACATTATGCAGAAAGAATAAGGTTAAGGGCCGGGCGCCGTAGCTCACGTCTATTATTCTTGCACTCTGGGAAGCCAAGGCGGGTGGATTGCCTGAGCTCAGGAGTTTGAGGCCAGCCTGAGCAAGAGCGAGACCCCGTCTCTAAAAAAAGGAAAGCAATACCTGCGTGTGGCGGTGGGCACCTGTAGCCCCAGCTGCTTGGGAGGCTGAGGCAAGGAGATCATTTGAGCCCAACAGTTTGAGGTTGCTGTGAGCTATGATGGCACAGTACTCTATCAAGGGCGACAAAATAAGACTCTGTCTCAAAAGAAAAATAAAGTAACAAGGTTAAGAAAATATTACTATTAATAGTATACTCCATGAGCTCAGAGAAGATAGTACATCCTGAAAGCAAGAACAAAATGAACTCTTTAAAACATTCAGAGAACAAAATAGAGTTCTTGAAAACCAAAAATGTTACAGATGGATTGAAAGATAAAATGGAAAAGAATCAACAGACATGGTGGCTCATGCCTGTGATCCCAGAGATTGGAAGACAGGAGGATCACTCAAAGCCAGGAGTTCAGGACCAACCTGGGCAACATAGTAAGACCCCCGTCTCTACCCCCAAAAAAGGATTAGCTGGGTGTGGTGGGGCACACCTGTAGTCCCAGCACTGGGGAAGCAGAGGCAAGAGTATCACGTGAGCCCAAGAGTTTGAGGTTACAGTGAGCTGTGACATGGCCACTACACTCTAGCCCGGGTGACAGAGAGAGACCCCATGGAGAAGGGGGGGGGGGAGAGCAGAGGGGAAGAGCAAGCAACTTTGAAGAGGGACGACAACAAAATTAGAGGACAGTCCGGAAGGTCTTACTGTATATAAAATAAAGATACCTCAAAAGGAAAATTAAAGAAATGTTCAAGAAATAGTTTAAGAAAACTGCTTTTAGAACTGAATAGCTTCAGTTTCTTCATAGAAAAGGGTCCACGAGTACCTAGAATACAGTTTCCATACAAAGCGTCAAAACATGAATCGTATTAGACCCCTTAACAGCAAACGTGGAAGCTAAAGTTAATGGCCTTCAAAATTCTAAAGGAAGTTTATTCCTGACCTGGAAGTGTCCGGCCCAGTGTATCATTTATTTTGGTGACTGTTCCACGTGCACGTGAAAAGCACGTATGTTCTTTTGTAGTTGTTGGGTGTTGTGTTCTGTAGACTCCCTTAGGGTAAAGGTGGTTGCTCAAATCGTTTATGTAATTATTGATTTTTTTTTTTTAATCTGTTCTATCAGTTAGAGAAAAGGGTGTTCAAATTTCCTACCTTGTTTGTAAAGTCTGTTTCTCCCTTTAATTGTATTGACGTTCTGTTATTAGTGGCATGAACATTTACAATTATTAAGTCTTCCTTATAAATTGCCTCTTGTATTATTATGAAATTTCTCTCTTCATTTCTGGTGATGCTCCTTTTCTTGAAGTCTATTTTTCAGATAACTTTATTGAGGTATCATTCGCACACCATAAAATCAATCCTTTTAAAGTCCACAATCCATTAAAGTTAGTTCACAGTCGTGCACCCCTGAGCACCATCTATTGTTAGAACATTCTATCAGCCCAGAAAGTCCCATCCACCCGGCCCAAAACAGGGTGCTTCAGTAAAGAAAGCTGCCATGAGCTCCGTGTACGGGTTTTTATGGGAACATACATTTTCAGTACTCCTGGGTACATACTTAGGGGTGGAATTGCTGGGTCAGACAGTACCTCCATGTTTAACATTTTGAGGCATCCCCAAACTGCTTTTCTAGCAGTCGAGGTCTGTTGTGTCCAATCCTAACGTGACCACGTCACCCAGACGCTGTCTTCATCGGGTCCCTGTGTTGACAGGGTGCGGCCAGCGTGCGTAGCTCTTCTTCTTAATCCCATTTTCTGAGATCTGCCTTTTCAGGGGAGTCACCAGCACTGAGTGTCATCATTGATGTTCAGTCTGGCTTTCTCTCCTCTGTTTTCTTCTTTTCGCCCTTTCTGTGCCTTATTTGGGATGAGTTGTCTGTTTTTCTAACTCCACTTTAATCCAAGCTTCGGCTTTTAGCTGTATCTCTTTGTATTCCTCCAGTGGTGGCTGGGCTCACAGTACACACCCTTAACTTTCCACAGCCTACTTAGAGTTTGTATTTCACATGTCACATACAACATAGAAACCTGCCAGATGACCCTCTGGGGACGCATGACTTCTTCGTTCTTGCCCTCCTCCATTCTGTAGTTGTCACACGTATTACAGCGGTGTACTTATACACTCAAAAAAGTGTCATTGTTCTGCTCGAAAATACCTGTTTTTTTAAATTGAGAGAAACTAACCTTCTTCTGTTTTACCCAGGTGTTTATCTTTTTTTTTTTTTTTTTTTTTTTTTTGCAGTTTTTGGCTGGGGCTGGATTTGAACCCGCCACCTCCAGCACATAGGGCCAGTGCCCTACTCCTTTGAGCCACTGGCACTGCCCGGTATTTACCTTTTTTGATCCCTTTCATGCCTTCCAAAGATCTCCCATCATCTTCCTTCAGCTTGCGTTTCTTCCTTTAGCATTTCTTACAGTGCCGTCTGCTGGCAACAAATAACTTTGTTTTTCATGTATCTGGAAAGGTCTTTATTTTACCTTCTTCTTTAAAGACATTTTCACCTGCTGCAGAATTCTAGTTGACAGTGCTTTTTACTTTCACATATTGAAGATGATACCCCACTGTCTTCATCGAGATGATGTTCTCCATACTCTGTGATGCCTAGGCCACAGTCATCGAAAGCATTGATCTCCTGTAAATAATGTGTTGTTTTTCTCTTGCTTCACCTTTGACTTTCATCAGGGTGACTATCACGTCCCTAGGCATGATTTTCTTTATATTGATCTTGTTTTAGATTCACTGAGCTTCTCGAATATGCTAAGTTTATGTCTTTTTTACCCATTTTGGGAGGTTCTTGGGCATTGCTTTCCAAATGTTTTTTCTGACCTGTTTTCTCTCTCTTCTGTGACTAATGTTCTCCCCTTCTTAAACTTTTTGATATTGCCCCGTACGTCCTTAAGACTCTATCCTCTTTTTAAAACCCCCCACTCTCTCCTTCAAGTTATTGATATATTGATGTACTCTGAGCTCTCTCATATCCATTCTTCTATTAAGCCTACCCATGCATTTTACAATTTCAGATATTTCATTTCTTTGCTGAGATTTCCTACCTTTTATTCTTTATATTTTCCTTTACCTAATTGAGTATTATTATAATACCTGCTTTAAAGTCCTTGTCTAATAATTTCAACATCTGGGTCATCTCTGTGTTTGTCAAGTTAGTTTGGATTGCATCCCAGATATTGTGAATGTTATGCTGTGACAACTCTGGATTCTGTTATGTTCCTTTGATGAGTATTGATGGTTTTGCTTTACCTAATAATTAAATTGGTGAGACTCAAATTGCAAACTCTGTCTAGCCTGCAGTGGCAGCAGCTCAAAGTTCAGTTCAGTTGCTTTAGCTCTATTGCAAGTTTCTCTCAGGATGGCCTTTGCATGCACAGTTCAGACAGTTCATGTAACCATCCTTCTCTGATGCTCCTCTTTTCTGGAGTTATCCCCTCACTTTGGCAGCTGTGGCCAGTGGGGCTCTGTCGTTTGATCTCCCAACCCAGAAAGGCTGCAGTTTTCTGCTAGAGCTGCAGGTGGCTCATACCACACTGTGTCCACGGCCCAACACTCCTAATTTTTCAGTTCCCATCCAAAATCTGGCTGCCTTTGCTCACTCTTCAAAGCCTTCAGAGAATTTTATTTGTTTGGATGTGGGGAGTAGGAATTGTATTTTGTCCAGACTTTGTACCTGTTACCTACCAAAGAGTTCATCTTAGGAACTTACTTTATCTTACCCTCCAACCTCAAATGTTATACCCATCCAAACTGCTGATTACGTTTACAGATAAAGCCATTTTCAAAAGGCAGTGTCTCAAAAGAAAAAATCTCCGAACTCCTTGTATTGGGAAGCTACCAGAGGACATCCCCCACCAAAAACAAGGTTTTATACAAAATAAACAAATACAGACATAGAGTATGGGATTTAGGAAATCTGCAAAAAAAAAAAAGAGCCAAAGGAATCCCAGAGTGATGATCCTGGGAAGAACACTGAATCCTGATTGTTCACAGCAGGTTAGAAGTCTTCAGGAAAGATTTCCCCAGGAAGACAAAGTTAAAAGACATCAAGTGTTTGAAGATTTTGAAAAGAGATTTATGTAATTAGGGAAGTGTTTGGATTTGGATTACTGTTAAGTACACAGAAAATTAACTAACGATAAACAAACATAAAATTATTTTGCTCCAGAGACAAAACATACAGGAAATGACAAAGCAATCATAATCTGCTGTATACTTTCGGCTATGAAGTAAATCCTGAACATGATCTAGTTAAGATTTTTGTTTGTATGTTTGTTTTTATTTTATTTATTTATTTATTATTGAGACAGAGTCTCACTTTGTGGCCCTCGGTAGAGTGCCGTGGCATCACAGCTCACAGAAACCTCCAACTCTTGGGCTCAAGCGATTGTCTTGCCTCAGTTCCCAGTAACTGGGATTACGGGTGCCGCCACAATGCCGGCTTTTTTTTTATAGAGACAGGGTCTCAACACTGGCTCAGGCCGGTCTCAAACCCCTGAGCTCAGAGCAATCCACCCACCTGGGCCTCCCGAAGGCTAGGATTACAGGCGTGAGCCACCACGCCTGGCCTCTAGGTAAGATTTTGATACATCTGGAGGGTGCTGGTCCTGGACAAATGAGGGGGGTAGGTAAAGGAAGAAAGCTTAATTGAGGGGTTCTCAACTGAAGGAATCTGACTTTCCATAGGACCGTTGGCAATGTCTAGAAACACACTGGCTTGTCACCTTGGGGCCACTGACCATCATGGCATCTAGTGGATAAAATTCAAGCTAAACCTCCTTCCTATCATGCACACTTACGGTGAAGATTAACAGGTCCAAAATCACACTAATCCCCGAGAGAAACCAAAGCTCTAAACCACTTTCCATAGTGGCGTGTCAGCAGCTAAAGTCATGCAGCATCAAGTAGCAGCAGTGGACAGGTGTTCAGATGGAGTGATGGACGTAAAAAATACTCAGCTGGAGGCTTTGAGAGTGAGAAACAGAGCTGGGTGGTGGGTGCCGCTGTAACTGGGCTTATATTATGGAACTCTGATTCTTTAAATTATGTGCTTGCACAATTTTGATATTTTAAATAATTTAAGTGGAGGAAGAGAATTATTTACAAAAGAAGGCGTGTGTTCCCACTCTTCACGGAAGTTCCCTGAACTGTGGCTGACGCTAGGCTTGGGTTTCTGCCATCTACCTGGCTGTGGCTGTGAGTCACTCCTGCTATAAATATCTCCCTGTCTATAGGTAAGGACGGTGCATGGAAAGCATGCTACTCTCTTTTGCAGGTAACTAAATCTGTGATTTGTGAACAGGCTGTTCTCCACTCCGTGGCAGTCACTCAGCCCTTACCTGAGCCTTCTGTTACCTAATTGACAAGTGACCGAGATGTGCATACCTCCCCCTGGTGGCAGCATACCAGCATCGCAGGCCCTGGTTTTTGGAAGGGCATTGAAACCCCATGAAGGTTCATGATGCCAGCCTGAGCATACGAAGAAACAGCAAGCATTTCACCTACTCTGGAGTTAATGTCACACCACATGAGCCATTCGTAGCATCTGTTTTAAGGACTATAGCTGGTTCCAAAGTCCCATGGCAAGTTAAATTGGTTTTAGGTTTATTTAAAGGCACAAGATTCTAAAGATTCTCAGGCTCTCAGTTCGTGCTAGGGAGGGTAATGAGGCTGAACTGTGCTGCTGGTCATGGGCCCTCGCCCAGCTCCCTGTGGGAGTGTCTGCAGCTGGAGCACACTCCAGGTGGCATCCTCCTGCCTGGTTGATGAAGTTCTCACCTGCACACGGGTACCGGATCCACACAGCCCACGGCTCTGACCTTGGTATGTGCCCAGTGCACTGCGTGGGAAGGGCGCCGTGCAGAGCTCATTGCGTGGCGGAGCTGGATGAGAACGTGCGATGGGAGTGGTTGAGGGGAGGATAGAGCACACGCTGTGGTCAGAGCTGGCTCTGCAGCAGTAGGGCTGGGTGCTGCCATTGCACGTGGCCGTGCAGCTTGAGGAGCCCGTCCTGTTCAGGAGAGGGGCTCACGCTTCAAGGCACACATCATTATGTGCCTGGCCCAGGAAGGGCTCCGGTAACCTCTGGACTCATCCTAGGCAGAGATGTGGAGGTGGAGGAAGACAGTGACGTGGGCCCTGCCTGGCAGGCACCCTCAACCCCTGGACATAGGACCAGCACCTGGTGCCTCACAGGTGAATCCTGTGGCAGAAATCGGGGTTGGGGGACTGTTTCTTCTTAGGAACTCATATTCCTATGTCCGGTCAGGGCCCCACTAAACAGAGTTTCTGATAGGACCTCCATAGGGAGGGGAGGGATAGAAGTTCTGTCCCAACATAACCAAGGGAGGCCTGTGGGGTCCTGCCTGCAGTCTGTCCCTCCCAGGGCTCCTGCCGTCATTTTCCAGTGGCAGCATCCCCCCAACACACAAGCAGCCCCAGGCACTGGCCTCAGCCCTGAGCCTGCCAACAGCAGCAGCTGGGACCTTTGACGGCCAGAGCTGTTGTCTGCCTGTCTGGGTAGGCTGTGGTCCAGGCTCTGCTCCTCTACCCTCACCTTGCAGCTTCCCCTTAACCAAAACCAATCACTCCTGGTCACTGCTGACCAAACCTTTCCTCCCCCCCCCCAAAAAAAAAAAACACCCTGCTCAGGCCCTGAGCCACATCTGTACCTACACAGCCCAATGGATAGAGGACCGGTCCCCCGGCACTCCCCAGAGTCCTGGATGAGTGAGCCTTCTGTGGTTTGTCACTTGAGTTCCATCTCAGACCATTTGGGCTGCAACAGCAATGCCAGGGACCTGGTAGCTTAAACATTTACCTCTCCCAGTTCTGCACCCTGGAAGTCTGAGACCATGGCATGGGCCAGCTTTGGTTTGCAGATGGCCATCTTCTCACTGTCTCCTCACATGACGGAAAGGGTGAGGGGTCTCTCTGGGGTCCCTTTTATTTAACAGGGCACTCTCCACCCATGACCTAGTCACTTCCCTAGGGCCCCACCTCCTGACACCATAACAATGGGAGTGAGGGTTTCAACACCTGGTTTTTTGGGGGACACAAACATTGAGCCCACTGCAAGTTCCCAGCTCCCAGTGGCCGGTGAGGTGGGCTGCATTTGAGCAGAAAAACGAGGTGGGGACAGCGGGGAGCTGAGGTGGGGGCAGCAGGGAGCTAAGGTAAACGGCTTATGCAGAAAGAAGCAACAGAGATTTGATGACTAAACTAGTGCTTAAAACTAAACATTGGGGACAGGGCCCCTCTGGAGGTGAAGGTTGCAGGGACCTGTCCCCTCTTGCTCTGTTGCAGCTGACCCTACACGCATGCAGGGAAGCCCTAAGTGGAGAGCTCGGGGGTTACAGCCCCTCCTCACAGGGAGAACAGGACTTGGGGCCATCTTTGCTTGAAGCCAACAGCCAGCATTCCCATACTGGGCCCTGGGGATTGGTTGCAGGACGAGGACACAAGGGTCTGGCCCAGTGAGTGTCTGTTTCCTTCAGGCAGATGCTGGAGACTTGTGCAGCCACAGGTGAGCTTTGCAAGGCTGTAGCAGGCCAGGAGCGGCAGCTCACACCTGTAACCTCCGAGAGGCTGAGGTGGGTGGATCGCTTGACCTCAGGAGTTCGAGACCAGTGTGAGCAAGAGCAAGACTACACCTCTAAAAATAGCAGAGTGTTGTGGCCAGTGCCTGTAGTCCCAGCTATTTAGGAGGCTGAGACCAGAGAATCACTTGAGCCCAGGAGTTTGAGGTTGCTGTGAGCAATAATGCCACAGCACTCTACCCAGGGCAACATAGTAAGACTGTGTCTCAAAAAAAAAAGAAAGAAAGAAAGAAGGAAAAACTTAACCGGCTGTTGTGGTGGGTGCCTGTAGTCCCAGCTACTTGGGAGACAAGCAGGAGGATCGCTTAAGCCTAAGAATTTGAGGTTGCTGTGAGTTATGATGATGCCAGAATAAGACTCTGTGTCAAGAAAAAAAGGGGGGCTGCAGTTGAGGGCCATAAGGGGCACAGCTCTTGATATCAAGGCTGGCAGAGGCTCAGCCCTGAGACTGAACCACAGATGGTGCATCAGTTGCAGAGAGGGGTTCTCTCACAGTCCTAGGGGCTAGAAGTCTGAGATCGAGGTAGCTTCTCACTGAGGCCACGAGAGGGATTGTTCGAGGCCTGTCCCCTCGCTGCGAGGGATTTGCTGGCAAACTTTAGCATTCCTGGGCCGAGGGAAACATCACCCTGACCTCTGCCTTCATCTTCACATGGCCTTCTCCCTGTGTACCTGTCTTTGTCCAAATTTCCCCTTTTCTTAAGATGGACTCAACTTGACTGTCTGCAGAGACCTTTCCAAATACGGTCACACTTGGAGGTACTGGGACTCCAATCAGAGTTTGGGAGGGTCACAGTTCAGTCTGGAACAAGAGTGTCTAGACACAGAGCAGTGGGGTAGGTCCATGCAGCCCCAGGACTCAGCCATGGAGGCAGCTGGGGATATTGGGTTGTGGGGGGAGAGGGGGCAGCAGGTCAGGGACTCTTCATGCCCCATTAAGACAGGTGTGTGCTGCGTCAGCACATGGGCACCGTTGAGCCTGGCTGTCTTCTCTGCTCCTTGCCCAAGGTCAGAGCTGGGCATGGGCTGTCAGGGCAGCCATGTTGTCCCGGGGGGCTTCCTGTTCTGAGGTCAGTTTGATGGGGGTCCCTGTGGCATGTTCTTGTGGTCTGTGCCCTAACAGGCAGGGATTACAGGGGAGTTAGATACCCAAGAACCAATTCCAGACCCAGGTCTTTGGAAGCAAGTATTCCTGCTAAGTAACAGGAAGTTGTTCTTCTGTTGTGTAAAATCTAAAAGCGCTGAGTGGGGAGGGCAGGGGAGACTGTGTGTGCAAAGCAAATGTACAAGGCAGGCATCACTGGTCTTTGGTAACTTGCAGAACCTCTGAGCACCCAAAGAAATCACAACCCCTGGGAGCTGCTTTGGGAAAGTTGATGTTTTTAATGCCTTGGCAATGTCTACAGTTAAATTACAAATCCACCTCACGAGGGCTGCGTGCTTGATGCTGGAACTGGCTTTTCATTGATGGAAACGCTGAGATCTCTATTAAATGTGAGATTTAGGAGCCACTTTACTGGGCCAGGGCAAGCAAGGGGCTCACACTCAGGGACCCCCCAGACCTCACATCCGTGTTCACCTGCTGGGCATGCACCTGTGGCTTGCGGTAACTTGCAGAGTGGTGATAAGCTGGGTGGCCACTGGTGTCTCCCCACTTGATATGCTGCCTTCTCATGCTCACTGGCCATAGCAGGCCCCTTGTAGACGTCCCCTCTCCTGCTAGGGAGGCCAGTGTTTTGTGTGCTCTGAGCTCTCGCCCAGGAGCCCGAGTCTAGAGGCTTGTACCGTCACCTGCAGTTACTGAGAAAATCAAAATGAATTTCTCCCATGGCCCTGGACTGATTTTGAGACTAGCAATGTGCAGAGTTCAGTGTGTCCCCTTCCAAAAGTCTAAAAGCAGATGGCATCCCAAGGCCCAAGGCAGTGATAGCCAGTTTAGGTTTCCATGGTGGCTGGGAAGGAGCCATCAGCGGCGGCGAGGCCAGGTGGGCCTGGCACGTGGCAGCACTCACTCACAGGCCTGGCAATAGCAGAGGAGGCTGACGTGTGGGAGTGGGAGGTCCCAGTCCCCTGGGGTTAGGTTTTCTGGTTTTTCAGCGGAAACTGAGATTCTGGACTTTGTATATAAAGAGTGGGCAGAATTTGGCCCTTGGCAATCTCAGGTTTACCCAGATGGGGATCATCCCAGGACATCCCGGCCCCGTGTACCTGCCAAGATGGGGGCAGACAGCCCGTGCCTTACTGAGAAGGCTGCCCCAAGGGAGAGGAGCGAATGTCCTGCCTGAGGGCACCAGCACACAGCAGCACAGCAGGAGCCACGTCCTTCTGGCTCAGAATCTGCAATACCCCTGCTGGGAGGGCTACCAGGGAACACCAAGACCAACTGGCCACTGCCGGTCCCTGCCATGGCCGGGCCTGCAGCAGGGCGTGTCCAAAGCTGCTTTGTCTGGAAGTACTCCTGGCTCCAGACATGGTGAGGCTTGCGAGGCTCATGACCCAGGAAGACCCAGGTTAGACAGATTGGGGGGGGGAGGGATTACAGGGGAGTTAGAGACCCAAGAACCAATTCCAGACCCAGCCCCACTCCCTGCCTGCAGGGCTCCTGAAGCCCCTTTGTCATTAGCTTTTAGAGAAGGCCAAGTGGCATTTCTGGGGCTGCTCGGAGCAACATTTCCTTCTTGCCATTTGCTGCAGTGAGCTGGGACGGCAACTGCCTCAGGAGGACATGGGATGTAACCTGCCCACGGGGCTGGCATCAAGGGCTTGGAGGGGAATGGCAGAAAGGATGGGCCAGGGCGCCTCCGGTGGGACACGCCCAGTGGGGAGAGCACCTCTAGCTGGGGCAGCGTCACTGTGGAGGTGCCGTGGCTGCTGGCAGGGATGCTCTGCCTATGGCCCCTGCAGCACCTCCCCAGCCCAGAGCTCTGCCTGAGTCCACTGCCACCTTTGGAGGACTTTTGCTAAGCCACAGAGGATGGCAGTGTCTGTCTCTGATACTTCCCCAGACACAGCAGCAAACCTTTTCTCCCTGAGTGGCCAAGAGATGCCCAGAAGATTCCAGAGGACGAGGGTTCTGGGGAGTCAGGTCCAAGGCCGTGACAGTCAGTGTGACCAGAGGGTCACTGGAGGCACAGTCCCAGCCCCTCCTCCCTGCCTGAGGGGCTGTCAGGAGGCCCTGGCCAGTAAGTGGCCCGGCCTCTCCGTGGGTGTCAGACCCAGAGAACACCCCCGGTGGTTCTGCTCATGTTCTCTGTCACAGCCTCAACCCCTGCAGTGGGGACCTGTCCTCTCCATGGCAAAGCAGAGCTGCAGCTTGTGCAGGAATGGGCCTTGGGAGAGCTGTTTGTTTCCATGCCACCTTGCCACAGAGCCTCACACGCTGGCCTCATGGTGCCTGAGCCCGGGCAGCCTGCCCCCACACGTTGGACCCCCGGGTGCCATCGTGGTTCTGCTCTCACCACCTCTGCTGTCCCTGGCACCAATTCTGTGCCCACCCCCAACTGCCCTCCCCAACCCAGAGTGGTCCATTGTCTTAAACATGCAATGGACCTGGCCCTCACCCTGGCTCAAAACCTGACTCCTCACCCTCCTGAAAACCTTGGCCTCCCTGTGCCCCTTCCACACTCGCTCCGACCAGCCACCACCGGGCCAGCTTGCCGCCCTGTGCCCACGCCAGCCCATTCTGCCTCCGGACTCCGGCCAGCACACCTTCCCGGTGGAGTCAGGCCCTACGGGTGCCACTCAGCTCGCCAGAGATTATTTTGTTCTGTGTTTGTCACACGTTTCCCTGGACAGGGGCAGAGTGGCATTTCGTGTGTGCTCAGCTCAAATATGTTGGTTGAATGAGTGAGTGAATGGATTCCTGGAAAGCCCCTGCTCTGCTGCGCTGGTCAGAGGGAGGAGGAAACAGGTGGGTGGCAGCACAGAAGGGGCAGCCACGGTCCGGCGAGTTGTGGTCTGGCTGAGTCTGCTGTTTTCTTCTGCCCTTGAGAACCCTCATTACCCTCTTCCTGCATCGGACTTCTTTACTTCCAAAATTAATCTACTTTCCTAATTATACTCTGAGGAAAGAGGTGAAGAGGAGACTCCTGGGAGTCCCTTTGCAGGGAACACTGCTGTCACCCTGAATTAGGTGGGCTTGGTCCTGCCCCTGAGATGGCATCTTCAGGGCAGTGTGGGGGTACCAAGGGTGTTCCCAGGACGTGGGCTGTCCCGTAGCAGTGGGGTCTTGTCCTACTTTGTGCCTCTCCGCATGCGTCCCAGAGCTCTGCCTGGAGGAGCACTGCAGACATGTTTCTCGGGGGTACCCAGTCTCGGTGAGGGGAGCCAGTCCTGGTGACACAGGTATTGCATTTGTGGCAGTGCCCCCAGCAGCATCCATACACATTGCTAACTTTTCTGTTACCTGGGGTTTTAAAGTGGTTAAAGCATCTCCTTGTGAAGTGGTGGCCGGAGGCCCCGAGAGGCTTTGAGGGCTCCTTAATCGTGGCTCAGTCAGGGTGATTTTCTCAGCTAACGATGGTGTGAGTAGTTACCACTGCCACGAACTCCACCACCCTGTGAAGTTCATCCTCCCTGCTGCCAATCGGAGACTGCGTGTGGTAGGCACAGGCAGCCTTGGGCCGGCCGTCACTCTGGAAGCTGTCAGAGCCCAGCTGTCGGGCTCAGTTCAGTGGGTGGGGTCGGGGCCAGGGAACCACCTCCTGGTTGTCGCGTGGCATCCAGGGCCACAGCGTCGGCCCAAACACCCACCCGGTCCCAACCTGTTGTTCAGCCTTCCTCCAGGGAGTGGGGAGGGTGGGGGACGGAGGACAGTCTGCTGCGGAGCTGAGCTAGGGGATGTGAAGAGAGTGCCTGGCAGAGGGATAGCGTATGCCTCATGTCCGGTTCTGCTTCCAAGCCAGGCCTATTTACCACCGTGGGGACAGTGGAGGTGGGGAGGTAACAGGCCCTCAAAGGGGCCACAAGCCCCTGAACTGCAGGGTATATGCCGTGGTGTGGCAGCTGTGGGGGCCCAAGCCTGCCCCCGGCTGTCCCAGAAGCACGGCAGCAGCTGTCCAGGCTGACCGAGGGCAGGCACTGGCCCTCCGCACACAGTGTTGAGCCAGACTCTCATGCCTTCCTAGGCCTCCAGGGGGCAAAAGAAGAGGGGGACGACAGGGGAAAGGGGCCAAGTTGGTGTGATGTGTGTTCCCAAAACATGGGAGAAGTGATTCAGCACGTGTTTCCTCTCCGCCATGAAATGGGAAGGTGTAGGGCTGCAGCCCGGCCTGGGAGCCCCCCGTGAGGAGCTCAGCCAGCCGTTGGTGAAAGCTGCTCGAGGCCGGCACAAGTGAGCACCGACCCGGGCAGCTGCAGAGCCCTCCCCGGCCACCTGTCCCGCCCCAGGGGTTCTCGTTCTGGTTTTTTAACAAGCACCTTTGCTTCCAGAAAGACAGTGGCCTCAGACACTGCCTCAGACACTGCCCTTCCCTCCATGTGCTCGCACTCTGCTCCTAGACCATACTCCTCTCCCTGCCTTGGGGCTGCCCTGAGGCCTTCCCTCCGTTGGCCCTCTCACCCACACCGCCCTTCCTGTCTTCCCACAGGTTAACAATGAGAATGTCGTCAAAGTTGGCCACAGGCAGGTGGTGAACATGATCCGCCAGGGAGGAAATCACCTTGTCCTTAAGGTGGTCACGGTGACCAGGAATCTGGACCCGGATGACACTGCCAGGAAAAAAGGTACACACTCCACGCTAACCAGCACCATCCTCACGCCCCGCCAGGGTGGGCAGGGCAGCCGCGGGCCTTCTCTCCGGCTGAGCTGCCCACCTGAAGCCGGGCACAGGGAGGGGGCCCATGACGTCGACTCAGGGCTCGGAAGCTGCCAGAACGGTCTGTGCCCCTCTGCCACCGCAGACACGCAGACAGAGGCCTTCCGCAGCCTTCTGCTGTGCTTCCCACTCAGCGTTCCCTCCCCCGTCCAAGCCAGCCTGTGGTGCGGAGGCTCAGTGAGGCCCTCTGAGTGGCCGTCTCCCCTGTCCTGAGTACACCTATGTGGAGCCTGCAGAAAGCCCTGCCCTGGGACATGCAGAATGGCCTCTGCCTGGCTTCCCCACAGAAAAACACAGGCTCGCAGGGCAGGATGGGCTTGAGGCTGTGGGGCTGGGGGCAGGGGGGATCTGCAGCCAGCTCTCATACCTGTCTCTCCATCTGCCATCAAGCTCCCCCGCCTCCAAAGCGTGCGCCGACCACGGCCCTCACCCTTCGCTCCAAGTCCATGACCTCGGAGCTAGAGGAGCTCGGTAAGACTCACCCGTCGGGCCCACCCCAGCCCACACGGTGCCCAGCGCCTGTCCCTGAGCTGCCCTCCCTGGGGCCCCAGCCTGCATGTGACCCCTGCCCGCTTGCTCAGCCCTTCCTGTCATGGCAGTGGTGTCAGCCAAGCCCTGCACGCCTGGCCGCCCTGTGCCTGGCCACACCGCTGGGAGCCTCATGCCGGTCGTTACTGGCTCTGACCCCTCCTTTCTATTTATCTAACATTGTTTTATTTTGAATTTTGGGGCCTCTCACTAGTGGATAAAGGTAAGCAGCTCCCCCTGCTACTGAGGGTACCCCACTGACACCAGCCCAGGGGGCCTGTGTGAGCTGCTCCCCAGGTGGCCATACATGGCTCAGACCAGAAGGCTCCGGCCCCAGGGATGTGGCGTAGTGCTTGGGGGATGTCTGTCTGCTCACCAGGCTTAAGGAGCGTCAAGCACCTTCTTAAAAGGTCTGCAAGGAACAGGGAGGGGCTCTGGCTCTTGGGCCCCATCTGGTAGACTGGGGAACAGTGACTATTAGCCATGTGGGCTGCAGTGGCTGTTAAAAAGACTGATGACTCTGGAGCTGGCTGTGTGAGCGTCCCAGATGCTGTTAAATGCCATGTTGGGGAGTCGCCATGGAGCCCAGGAACACCTCTAGGAAGAGGACTCTGAGGCTCAGAGTGGCGGGTGGGTGGAAAGGCCTGCCCCACCAAAAGCACAGATAAGGGCTGGCGTGGGCAGCTCACATGGGCACAGAAACAGCTCCAAGTTCAAGTCCAACCTAGCCTGGTGGCCTGAAAGCTGAACCTCCCTCCTTGGTCCTTTGACTTGTGTGATCCCTCCTCGGTATCCTGGGGGCCTACCAAACACTGGCCACAGGGGCAAAGCAGTGGACAAGGCTTCTCTGGCCCAGGGCATTGAGGCTGGCCAGGCCACCTCTCGCAGTTTCTAGGGCTAGAATCTGTGGATTAACACAGCGCCTAAGTCCTCTCAATAACAGCCCTGCTATGGTGCCCCCAAGCTCTTCTCCTGGCTCCCACCTTGACCTCATCTTGTTCAAACATGATCCATAAGGAAGACCCCAGTTTCCATACGCCCTAGACTTCACAGGCAACAGAGGTGTGAGTCACCAAACACTCTTCTGTAAAGGGAAAGGGCACATTGTGGGGCTCACCCTTCCAAGAGCCCTGTCATGGGGCTCCCCAAGAGGGGTAAGCAAACAACTCCTGTTTACAAGGAGGGGCGCCGGTGAGTCCCAGCTCAGCCAGGGACAAGGAGCCTTCCAGGGGGTCCTGAGCCCTACTTCTCTGTTCACACTTGCTCCGGCAGAAACCACACCCCCTTCCGCAGGTGCAAGCAGGGGTGAGGGGTATGACAGGGGAGCACCTGGGAGGCTTACGAGCAGGGCCGGTGGGAAGGCACCACCAGGGTCGGGCTGCTGGAGGTAGTGCGGCCCGCGTCCGCAGCACCCCTGCCCCCACGCGGCCCCAGCAGGGGTTGGGGGTGCCATCCTGTGGCTCACAGCGCTCCTTTCTGTTTGCAAGCCTCGGTGCGGAGGAAGAAGGGTAAGGGAGGAGCAAATGTCCGTCTGGTCCCCTGCCCGTCACACCTGTGAAACAGAAATCCCCTCTGTGGCCACCACATGGAGTCTGCAGTGTGCCCCGAGCCCTTTGCTATCGCCTCTGTTTCCCCATCCCTGGAACACGTCCCGTTTCCATCTGTCCCGTCTGCTTTGCTTCTTCTGTTTGTGATTCCTCCCTCCATGTCCCGTGTTTCTTCCCTAAGCTGTGTCCACATCATCACCATGAAACCATCAGGGACCCACGCTAAGGCACAGCGGGCCCTGCCTAGCTGGACAGGTGGCCCGCACGCTTCTTGAGGCCTCACAGGGGATGCAGCCACGCAGGGCTGCCTGGATGGAGTGCAGGAGGAGCTCCGGCTGTACTCCTGACCCCAAGGCTGCCTCCCTTAGCACCCAGAAAGCCCCTGCTCCCCGATAGGCCACCACAGTGAGGGGGAGTGTGCCTTTCACTGGGGAGGGGGGAAGAAAGGACTGGAAGCCCTGACAGCAGGTGCCAGAAGGAATCAGATGCCACCTTCCAAGCAGCATCCTCATATGGGGACATGGCCCCTTGCAGCCACCATAGCAATTTAAAGCAACACCCCCCAACTTAAGGCTGCTCTTCCCAAGGCGTGGGAGGGAGCCCTACCAGGAGCTGGCGGCACTGACCCTAAGGCACGTCCTCACTCTGTTCCAAGTGCTGAAGTGGGCTGTGGGTGTTGGGATCCAGCAAGGCCAGCATCTCTGGGCAGAACCACCATTGCCTCCTCTCTCTCCTGACTACTCCTCACCACCACCTTGGCTGTGTGCCTCATCCCCCAGTGGCACCTGTGGAAGATGGCGATGGCAGATTAGGGGACAGATGTCATTGGCTGCATGGCCAGGCGAATCCACACAGGGGACAGGCCAGGGTTCCATCACCCTGGTATGGGGATTCCCAGCAGGCTTCCCAGGCCACATCATTGCATGGAGGATGGAAGGCAGAGATTGCGCTTCTCGATAGTCACAGGTTACATTTCTATACGAGCTTCCCCTTCAATCCAAGGCCAAACCCCAGTTCACCAGAATGGCCTCTCTGTTCATCAGACCCACACTCCACCACAGGCTCCCAGGGGACCCAGTTACCAGAGCAGAGCTGGCCGAGATAATCTCTTCTCAGGGAGGATAGTTTGGAACTTGGGGCTGGCAGTGCCTCCCTGGGCACATGTGGGCTGCCTGAAGTCACCCCCATCCACCCCGCCCACCTCCCCCAGGGTCACCTGTAGAAGACAGTGATGGCAGATCAGGGGACAGAGGTCATGGGCTGCATGGCCAGGCGAGTCCACACGGAGGACAGGCCAGGGTTCCAGGTAGTGGAGGTCCACATTCCATGTGGACAGCAGAGAAGACTGGCTGTGAATGTAGATTAAACACAGCAGCCCCACTGTGCTGGAGCATGCAGCAGGGTCCCGAGGGGACTGGGGTTCACACAGCTGTCAAGCACAATGTGGGGCCTGGCAGTCTCTGAGCCTCAGCTCCACACCTGCACAGTCACGAGGGATGACACCCGGAAAGCACGTGGCACACACCAAGTGGGCAGAGCGCTGCATGCAACAGAGGAAAGTCAGGCCTCTACGGCGGCACTGGGTTGAAAAGTGTCCTCCCAAAGCTCACATCTACCCAGGACCTCCAAGTGAGACCTTATTTGGAGATGAGTCTTTGCAGATGTAACCAAGAGGAGGTCACACTGGATTACACAGGCTCTAAATCCAGCGACTGTGTTTCCTCACAAAAGAAGGACCAAGCCAAGGAACTCCAAGGATTGCTGGCCACCACCATGAGCTGGAGAGGCAGGAGGAGCCTCCCCTAGAGCCTTCAGAGCTAGCGTGACACTGGACACTGCCCATGCCTCAACCCTGGACTTTAGTGTCCAGAATGTGGGAGTTCTAAGCTGCCCAGTTGGTGTCACTGGTTTTGATAGCCCTGGGAAATTAACATAATAGTGAGACAGCTCAAATCCCAGCTCTACTCTGCCTAAGCTACACCCTGATTAGTGATCCCCAGTTTTCATTTCTGTCTCTAAAACCCCTTTATTTACTCTTCAAATGTACTGAGCACCTTCAAATGTACCAAACACCATGCTCAGCTCAGGTCCCAGGGTGCACAAGCTCCCCGCCTGCCCTCACGAGTGCACCCTGGCCTGGGATGGCTGTAGGGGGCTCCGGCAAAAGCCACCTACAGGCAGGGGCAGGTGAGACCTTTGTCTGCACCCAGGCCTCACCCTCGGAAAGCATGTGATTCGGTGCCGGTGGGCCAGGATCAGTGCACCAGCATCCAGGTGCCCCCTGCCCTCCTCTTCACTGCCTTTCTGGAAGAGTGAACCATCAGGCCAGCCAGCTGGCTGCTGCTTCTAACACGTGTGGCATTTGTCCCCTACAACTGTGGATGGTTTTGTTTCCCACACTGCACTCTCACCTGCACTCTGGAGGTGAGTGGAACCACTAGGTTCAAAGTTCACACACAAAGGGGAGAGAGCAGCAGCTGGGCGCTGAGGGGTGCCCGCATCATCGCAGCTGGCAGAAAGCACCCGGGAATCTGATCACCAGGAAAGCTGGGGAGCTCGAGCAGCTCAGTTCTGTTCTCACTGGATGCGTCTGCAGCACCTGGTCTGGACTGTTCTCCCCAAGGCAGTCTGAAGAGTAGGTGGGAAATAGTGGGGCACTGTACTCTTGACCAGATAGGGCTCATGTGACTGCAGGCAAAAGGCTTCACAAGACAGTGGGCCCACAGTGGCTTCAGTGGGGACCCTGTTCCCTGCCTTGGAGACTCCCTGTGACTCGTGCATGCACAATGGTGGCAGGGCTCTCCAGCGTGAGTGCACAGGGCAAGCTAACATCTGCACTTTCTCGGGGGCAGTGACGTTGAAGTCAGCTCCCGGGCTGGGGGACTGGTGGCACCAGCTGGCAAAGCCACCACCTCCCCTCCCACAGCACACTCTTCCCTCCTCCCAGAAGCTGGCAGTTTGTGACCAGGAAGCATCACATCTGTCATCTGAGGAGGCCCAGGGTTACTGCTGAGCACCTCCATCCACTCATTGCTGATTGTTCTTTAAGATGTGACAGTTTTCAGACCTGCCTGAGAATTATTTTCATTCACCAAGCACTTCATTTTAAGACTGCAGGGACCTCATTCACCAATGCCTTCATCCAGAACACCTGAACAAGAGACCCGCTTCCCGACTTGTCCAGATCGAGCCTCGCCTTCAGGAGCCTAGAGCAGGCAGTGGGACTGCAGTGTTACAGCTTCTCTTAAAAGCCTTCACAAATTCCAGTGAATAAGATCTCAAAGATGGTGCTGAGCTGAGTCAGGCCTCCAGGGCCCCTTGGCCAGGGTATCCAGGAGACCAGGGCCCAGAGGGGACCCAGGCAGGGACTTCCCTCTCTGCATTTGCATCATACAAACAATACAGACTGTAGCTTAAAAAGCGACTGTAGCTTAAAAAGCGACTGCAGCCCCAACTCCACCCCACCCACCCCCAATAAACCAAGTGGCTCTCACATGTTCTAGTTCAAAAGAACGTTTGTGTTGGGGGTAGAGACAGGAGAGGGAGTCTGAAACAGAGACCGGGACATCCACAGTCAGGGTGGCCACAGCTCTAGGGGATGTACCTTCAGTGACATGACCAAGGCCATCCCTCCGATTTGGTGACCGTGGTGTGGGCCGTGTTCCCTGCCCATCGCTGGTCAGGACCAGACAAGGCAGATCATCCTGACAGTGACCCTGGCAATGTTCAGATACATGTTCTGCTGCCGTTCCCTGCCAGGCCCCTCTGTCCACACAGCAGGCACAGGGGTTGGGTGACCCTGACACTAGCTCCCACAGTTTCCACTTGTATGACCTTAAGCATGAGACCCTCAATTACTTTCTCTGCAAAATGGGAGTAACTCCTTCCCTACAACCAGCTTCTCAGCAGCCCCCAGGGTAAGGGCCGTTGTGACTGGCCACACTGCTCCACCTCGCCCTGGGCACACCCCCTTTCTGAGGCATATCTTTAGGGAGCTGCCACGTGCCCTAGATCACAAGCCTGCTGTTGGTGGACGTGAGCGGCCCATCAGCTTTGAAGTTTATTCACACAAAGAAACATGCAGTGGCTTCTGGAATGGCCCTGCTAGAAACTAGAGCTTCTGGGAGATGCAGCTGGTTTAAATCTTAAGCCCAGGAGAGCTATTCCACCCTGGGGTCCCCCACTCCTCATGTGTCCAGCCTGCACCCAGGGCCCTCTGTGCAGGACACGGCCTTCCGTATCTGACTGGTGAGGCACCTCCATCAGTATCCAAAGCTGATAGCCTTTGCTAGCTCCAGCAGCCCAGACCTAGCTCCCACCAGGCCAGGAGGGACATCCCTGGCTGTGATGGACCATCTCAACAGAATCTGGATAGAGCAAGTAGACAGCCCTGGCTCACCTGCCCAGCCAGGAGGGCCCCTTCACTCTGAGCAGCTGTGTGCAGTACGGGGCGGGCTGGATTCTGCAGCTGCCCTAGAGCTGGCCGTCTGAAACAGCCCCGTGTAACATTTCAGAGGACTCCGGTTGCTCTTCCCCTGACTTGGTGGCCTGCACTCTGGGCCCATATTCCTGCTTCCCCTCAAGCCTCACCATCCACAGGGGTCAGGGGTGGGGCCAGGCCAGCTATGGAGGAGCCGGTGGGTCCCAGAGCTAGAGGGAACACTCACCCTCCTTGCTGGAGACACCACCCCAGCAGCCACCCTCGGCCGACAGCCACTGCCAAGGGGCCTAGCTTCTAGGGACAGACCAAGCTGTGCATCAGTCAGCTCGTCAAAGCAGGTCATGCAAGTGTCACCTGAGGCCCTGCCGAGAAAGGACCTGCGCCTGAGTGGAGCGGGAGTGACACGGCCAGGCGGAGAACCCTGCACAGAAGCTTCAGTACCAGCCATTAAAGGGCAAAAAAGGAGCCCAGCCCAGATCTGTGAGGGAAAAGCTTCTTGGAGAAAGCACAGCACTGAGATCCTGCAGGCGGACATGGCATAGAGCCCAGGGGTGGGAACAGGGGTCCAGCCAAGGGGGGAGGAGGCAGCTACAGACAGCAGGAGGAGCTGGGCTGAGGGTGGGCGATGGGAGCCTTGCAACAGGTGAGGACACAGGTGACTGCAGCTGGGGGTCCCCCCTGCCAGTCGGGTGTTTCTCACTGTGCCCGACCAGCTCCTTAAGGGGCAGATGCTTGCCATCCATAGAGGAGACAAAATGTCCCCCAAACCATGTCGGCAAGTCAAAGAAGAGCCAGGAGAACTTGTGGGTCCCAGAGTCACAGGAGAGGTGCCTGGGAGAGGGGGGTGGGAGCACCGGTGGGCGGGGGGCACAGGCAAGCCTGCAAGCTGGAGTGCGTGCTGCCAGGAGGGCGCCTGACGTGCTCCCCGGCCAGAGCAGGTGAGGGCTGGACCTTCTTACCTTGTGTGACTTCTCAGCATCTTGCTGGTGAGAAAACTGCAACAAGGGTCCAGAGCAGGGTCAGCAAACATCTTCCTGGGCAGTGAATGTTTGGAGGCCATAAGTTCTCTGCTGCACATTCTCTTTCCTTTTCTCCTTCTTTTTATAACTCTTCAAAAATGTTAAAACTGCCCTAAAGCCAAGGGCCACACAAGAACAGGCCCGAGATAAGCCTGGGTCCAGAACACAGGCCTGGCATCAGCTACCTTGACCTGGAATTCAGCACCAACGTGCTTCCACCATGTCAGAGCGCACGTGTGTGGGCTGCTCCGAGGGGGACCGTGGCAGGGGCCCAGCTCCACCCCCCACCCGCAGCGCACCTGTTTCCTCTCCCTGTGCCTCCACCTGGGAGCACCTCTGTCAGCAGGCTGGTGCTCTGGTGCTGGGTGACACTGACCAGTGCTGTTGCTCTGGGGGGTGTTGCCCAGGGTTCAGGTCCTTGCAGGAAGCTGCCATTACAAGTAATGCTGCAGCACCTTGAACAACTTGAACACGTGGGCTTCGCTCCCTGGGCTCTGGTCAGCTCCCTGGCTCTCACTCCAGCCTCACGTCTCAGGGTCTGAGCCCTTTTGACGGCATGTACGTCATAGGAAGTCCCCAGACTCCAGGTGTGGGACTGGGGTTGCCTGGGAGGTGGCCTTGGGCTATAGCAGAATGTTCTGAGGAGCAAGTCAGGGTCCAAAATGGACTGTGCCCACCAAGCAGCTGTCTGCACCGGCCTCCTCCCGGCCAGCGGGGTGGGCGGGAGCCTTCCCACAATGCACACAGGGGCCAAGCATGGCAGCTCAGACCTGTACACTTAGGGAGTCTGAGGAGGGAGGATGACTTGAGAACAGCCTAGGCAAGATACTGAGACCTCGTCTTATAAAACATAGAAAAATTAGTCAATTTTGGTGGTATGCCCCGTGGTCCCCGCATTTGGGAGGTTGAGGCAGGAGGATCGCTTGTGCCCAGGGGTTCAAGGCTATAGTAAGCTCTGATTATGCCACTGTACTCCAGTCTGGGCTACAGAGTGAGATGCTGTCTCTGGAGGCAAAAAATTGAAAAATGCATTCAGGATCTCAGACTCTGATTCTGGAGGCTTCCAGGAACTGCATTTTGACAGGTCCTAGGGATAAAGCTATGCATTGGGATAATTCCCGGATGTACTTCAGTTTTCAATGTTTAAAAAAAGTTTTAAATTTCCATTTTAAAAAATTTTTCTAATTTCTAGGCATCACTTACGTCTTTGGCTTTATTTTTCAAAAAGAAGTGGAATGTTCTCTTGGGAGAAATAAATGGGAGGGGATTCCATGTGCAGCACATGCTCGGACAGGCCAGCTGGCCCCCTCGTTGGGTACTTGGTCCTCATGTCTTGGCAACTATATTTGGTTATAAAAGAATCACTTTCTGAGTCTCATAAATTTCCAAAAGCTGGTTTAGTGAGCTCTACCAAGAATAAGTCTCGCTGGTTTAGTGCCCGTAGCTTAGCAGTCACGGCGCCAGCCTCATGCACTGAGGCTGGCGGGAGTGAGCCCAGCCCGGGCCAGCTAAACAACAGTGACAACTGCAACAAAAAATAGCCGGGTGTTGTGGCGGGCGCCTGTAGTCCCAGCTACTCGGGAGGCTGAGGCAAGAGAATTGCTTATGCCCAAGAGTTTGAGGTTGCTGTGAGCTGTGACGCCATGGCACTCTACCAAGGGCGACAAAGTGAGACTCTGTCTCACAAAAAAAAAAAAAAAAAAGAAAAAGAAAAGAAGTCCCACTAATAAAATAAAGTGACTTCACTAAGGAAACATCTTAGACTTTCGGGGCCCCTGGCATCTGACACTTCCTGAGTTTCTGAGGTCTCCTATCCCAGTCTGTTGGTGTGCCCCCTCCCAGGGTCTGGGAACTTGGTGATGCTCCTGTGGACGCGTGTGGCAGAGACTCGCATGCCCACTCCCTGCAGTTCCGGAGGCTGGAGAGGGCCTTTGCCTTCCTCACTGAGCTGCGCCCCTCCCACCCTGCCCCCCGATGGTGCTGTGGGGCCCGCTCCAATCCCGGTTGTGTTGCAGATAAGCCCGAGGAGATCGTCCCTGCCTCCAAGCCCTCTCGAGCTGCCGAGAACATGGCCGTGGAGTCCAGAGTGGCGACCATCAAGCAGCGGCCCACCAGCCGGTGCTTCCCGTCTGTCTCGGACATGAACGTGAGTGGCTGTGCCCCTGACAGTAGCTCCAGAAGGCGGGGGTGGGAAGTGAGAGGGTTCAACAGCAACGGAGACCACTGCTGGCTCCACAGCTGAGGGTCACACTCCCTGTGCCATCCAGACGGAATCACCTACGCCCTGGTCTGACGCGGTCCCACAGCGGGGGCTGCAGCCCACACTAGCACCCAAGCCTCACTGCTCATCTACCACATGACCACGGCTCAGCCACTCGGTGCCCTGGGCCTCGAGGAACCCCCACCACGTGCTCAGCTGAGGATCTGTGGGCTCTTAGCTGTGAAGAGTCCTGGGTGCTCTTCAGACAGAAGGGAGCCCAAAGCACATAAGCACCTGTGTGGAAGGAGACAGGTCCCTCCACAGACCGAGGCCACACACAGACACCCACCAGGCACTCCGAGATTTGGGGCAACAGATCTGTTGTGCTCTGAATGTAACTGCTGAGAAGGAAGGGGACACTGGGCGCCTGACTCAGAGCAGGCCTTGCCCCATCCTCCCTCCCCCAGAGGAGGCTCCGCCCAGGCTGCTCCCTTCCTGGGCAAGGGTGTGGCCTCCTGCCAGACGCCAGAGTCCGCACTGCTGTTTCTATTACTTAGTATTCTCTTTGAATCAATTTCCAACAGACCCACTTTGTTTAATCTGGCCTTTTCTTAAAAAACAATACGCATAAATATCTAAGTTTGATGTTTTATATGCATTAAAACAAAACCATTAATGATTAAAATTAAATGCCCACTCCTTCCCTTCCCTCTGGAACTATGTGAGGCATATCACACACTCAGAGCCCTGCCAGCTCAGATGCTCCCCTCCCAGACCCCTACCCAGCCTGTACAGCTGCCCTTGACCCCTCCGAGGACCAGGGCCCCTCCCCTCCCCCAGCCTCCAGGCTGCAGAGCCATGGTGAGACTATATGCCCATGCTGGAGTCATGAAAGCTTGCACACAGCTGATCCCAGAGAACACCTGGTGTTCTTCCTGAGTCACAGGGCAGCGGTGCAGGGCAATCTCAGTCTTGCAGACAAAGCTGCAGCCTATAGCAGCAAAAGGATTGGGCAGAGTTTGCACAGGGAACCTGTTTGCAACACGGTAGAGAGATGCTCTGGGCTTTTAGAGCAGGCCCAGGAGGGAGGAAGCTGGGGACAGCCCACCTTGGACTGTAGTGTTCCACAGCCTTTTGGAAACTCCTCCAAGCTAACTAGCACATCAGGCTCACATGCTGTGGGGCTGCTGTCGTTGACCCGTCTTATAGGAGGAAAACAGAAGCTGCCATTTAAGACCTTGACAGAGGACATACAGCATGTGTGTGGGGGGGGGCGCTGACGCTCTGTGCCCCTTGCCACAGGACATCTGTTCTGGCCTCATTCTGCAGACCTGTCTAGCTGCTAGCCAGCTTCCATAGAGCAGGTGTGCTGTCCCCCCAACAGGCCAGAGGCTGACGGCAAGGGAACACCAGGAAAGGCACAGCGAGGTCCTTCCTGGGACCTGTGCGCTGGTGTCCCATTAGCCTCACTGGAAACTTTAAGTCACTCCTGAAAGCAGCCCAGGGAAGTGGCAGTGACAGATGCATCCTTATCACCCTTTGGGCTTTGTCACCATGGGTGGGACTGGCCAGGACTGCACGTCACCTGGACTCTCTGGTTTCAGTCCGTGTATGAACGCCAAGGAATCGCTGTGATGACGCCCACTGTTCCTGGGAGCCCAAAAGCCCCATTTCTGGGCATCCCTCGAGGTACGATGCGAAGGCAGAAATCTATAGGTAAGAAACGTGGCCCCCACCGACAGAAGTCACCCCTTGGCTTTCAAACACAACCTCAGAGCCCCTCAGGGAGCCTAGACCACTGGGCCCACCACAGCTGCTCTGGCACACCTAACCCCAAGTCCTCACCAGCCCACCCACCAGAGGGCAGGCACCTGGGTTCACCCACCAGCCCGCCATCTGAGCATCTGAGTGGTGTAAAACTTGTTATGTCCGTGGATTTGAACTCCAGGGCAGCTCCTCTACTCCTAAACCCACATCATCTGTGATAACACCCTTGGGGTGGAGGGTGCACAGGGATTCTAGGCCAGCCCCAGCCCACCCTGCACGGCTCGGGGTGGGCAGGGTGAGGGGGCTCCCACATCCCCAGCCACTGGCATGTTCTAGAGGACAGGCTTAATGGACATACTGCTAAGGGTGGTTGGGTCAGGTTGTGGGTGCTAATGAAATAATGTACTGTGTGTGGTAGAAACTGCTTCCCTTTCTTGTTGATGTCACAGTTATTTCTACTGACTCTGTTACAGGCAAAGGTAAACTTGACCTTTTAAGACTATTCCTTTGTGAGATAATCCAGCTTTGTCTTTACCACGTAAATCCTCATAGAATCTAAGCCCCGAGCCAGACACCCATGGGCCTTTGCCCTGTGAAGAGTTGTGCAGGTAGCCTTGGGGGCTGTGGCTCGACCCGTCCCACCCCAGGGTCACTGCTCCGTGTTCTGGGAGCACCTCCTGGCTGCACTTGGGAGTGGAGCTTGCTTTCACTAGTTTGGGCGAACACAGCAGGCAGGAACTAAGCAGGAAGTGACTGGAGGTGGCACAGCTGTGTGCAGAACTCACCCAGCGCCAGTGAGCGCAGGGACCCGGCAGAGCTGCGTGTGCACCATGTTGAATCACTGGCTCTTTTACTGGTTAATAACAGTCCATTTCCTCCTGTCAGACAGCAGAATCTTTCTATCAGGTCAGTGAATCCTTACAGTTTGGAATCTGTAATTTGAATGTAATCCAATTTACTTTATAAGGCGTATTCTTAAATTATTACTCCTTGGGAACCTGTCAGGCAACCAACATGTAGCAAATGGTCAATGAAGAATGCCTTTAGCAACCAATCTCTGTGATGCCAAAATGTCCTCCCACAAGGAGTATGTTGAATTTGGAATACCCTTATCAAATGGAAGTTTTCATTGGAATAGATTCTTGTAGTTTGTCCTAGGAATTTTTTTTTTACTTTCAAGTAATTTATTTTGAAAAACCTGCATGCCCCTGACGTGAGACCCCAGTACTGTGCCCTGTCCGTGTGTGCGTGCTGTGCCCTTCCTCCTGGAGTGCCTTCTGTGAACCTTTCTCATCTGGGACTGCTGAGCAGTCTTTAAGGCCACACACAGTCAACACAACCAGAGGACCCTCAGGCCACAGCCTCAGCCACATCCTCACATGCCCAACACCTGCTGGGTCAACTCGTGGCCCCTGACTCTGACTCTGTGTGCCAAGTCAGGTGAATGTGGACCCTGGGCGGTCGTGATCGCGCCAGCCTGCTGCACCCCAAACCCCTGCTCAGAGGGCCTTCGATAGGACCAGTTCTGGAGCTTCCACGATAGCCCAGAAGGGCTCACCGAGGCCCTTCAGCCGAGTGAGTGCTCAGGACCGGGCTCCTGGCTTGAGGTCTTTGATTAAAGAGGGGATCTGGGCTCCCTCACCTCAGGGGTGTGTTCCAGGCCCAACATGGCCCTTCCTCTGAGCCAGCCACCTCACAGCCACCCTTCTCAGGACCCAGGGAGCCTCAGTACACAGCACTCAGTGTGGTCTAGCGAAGTCAGACAACAAAACAGGTTCATGTCACCCTGGAGGAGACCATCACAGTGACATCCACACCTCCCCACAGCACACATGGGGCTACCAGCAGGCAGGTGGCTGTGCTGAGGAGTAGCAGGCCCCCCTGCAGCCTGAGCAGGGCAGAGTGGGCAGAGTCCTTGGCACTGCCTGTCTGTGCCACAGAAGCAGATACAGTACACCTGCAGCCCTGTACCCTTTGCCCTCATTTCATGTGGGGAGAGGACAACCTCAGGCCTCCCAGGGACCTTTACTGGGCCTTAAAGGGCACAGACAGACAAATGCTTCCTCATCTGAACAGACTCTTCCCCCAACAGGTAAGCAAAAGTGTGTGCTTGTGCACACACATGCACACATACAGGCACCTGTGCATACATACAGGCACAGGTGCACACATACAGGTGTACACATACAGGCACACATGCACACATACAGGCACAGACTCTTCCCCCAACAGGTAAGCAAAAGTGTGTGCTTGTGCACACACACGCACACATACAGCCACCTGTGCATATATACAGGCACAGGTGCACACATACAGGTGTACACATACAGGCACACATGCACATATACAGGCACATGCACACACATACAGGCAGACAGACGCACACACATATAGGCAGATGCACACACATACAGGCACAGGTGCACATATACAGGCACACACACACACATACAGGCAGACAGACGCACACACATACAGGCAGACAGACGCACACACATACAGGCAGACAGACGCACACACATACAGGCACAGGTGCACATATACAGGCACACACACACACATACAGGCAGACAGACGCACACACATACAGGCAGACAGACGCACACACATACAGGCACAGGTGCACATATACAGGCACACACACACACACAGGTGCACACAGAGCCCCAGGCTGGCTGCCACCCCTCTGTGGCCTTGCATGCTTCCTCATACAGCCCACCCCACACACATGCCCGGGGAGGCCAGGACAGCCGCACACACTCACTGCATCCCAGTGCCCTTCTGTCCTGTCCTGTCGTGTCCTGTCTGTTCTTGTTTTCCTGGCTCAAAATGGGCCACATAACTAACCACTTGGCATCGTGGCTTGTGCTGTGTCTTGTGAGCACGCGTGCGTCATCTGACTCTGTGAGTTGTGGAGATGTGATATGTGGCTCAACCCTAGGAGCTTAGAGGGGTTTTTCTGTCATTGTGATTTAAAACTGTTTTCTACTTGTAGGAATAACAGAGGAAGAGCGCCAATTTCTGGCTCCTCCGATGCTGAAGTTCACTAGAAGCCTGTCCATGCCAGACACCTCCGAGGACATCCCCCCACCGCCACAGTCTGTGCCCCCGTCTCCACCACCACCTTCCCCCACCGCTTACAACTGCCCTAAGTCCCCAACTCCGAGAGTCTATGGGACCATAAAGCCTGCGTTCAATCAGAATTCTGCCGCCAAGATGTCCCCAGCCACGAGGTCTGACACAGTGTCCACCGTGATGCGGGAGAAGGGAATGTACTACCGGAGAGAGCTGGACCGCTACTCCCTGGACTCCGAGGACCTCTACAGCCGGAACGCTGCCCCCCAGGCCACCTTCCGCAACAAGAGGGGCCAGATGCCCGAAAACCCCTACTCGGAAGTGGGGAAGATCGCCAGCAAAGCCGTCTATGTCCCTGCCAAGCCTGCCCGGCGGAAGGGCATGCTGGTGAAGCAGTCCAACGTGGAGGACAGCCCGGAGAAGACCTGCTCCATCCCCATCCCCACCATCATCGTCAAGGAGCCATCCACCAGCAGCAGCGGCAAGAGCAGCCAGGGCAGCAGCATGGAGATCGACCCTCAGGCCTCTGAGCAGCCGGGCCAGCTGCGGCCCGACGACAGCCTGACCGTCAGCAGCCCCTTCGCGGCCGCCATCGCTGGGGCCGTGCGTGACCGGGAGAAGCGGCTGGAAGCCAGGAGGAACTCCCCGGCCTTCCTCTCCACGGACCTGGGGGATGAGGACGTGGGCCTCGGGCTGCCTGCCCCCAGGACGCAGCCCTCCAATTTCCCCGAGGAGGGCGAGTTTGGCGATGAGGATGGCGCCGATCAGCTGTTGTCCCCGGTGCCAGGGGCAGCACCCAGGGAGCCTGAGAACCATTTCATGGGTGGCAGTGAGGCCAGTGCTCAGGTGGAGGCCGGAAGGCCACTGAATTCCACATCCAAAGCCACGGGGCCTGAGAGTGGCCTGGCAGCGCCCCCCAAGAGCAGTGGCGCAGCTGGCCCTGAGAATTACGTGCATCCACTCACAGGGAGGCTGCTCGGCCCTACCTCCCCACTGGCCCTGGCCCTCTCCGCAAGGGACCGAGCCATAAAGGAATCCCAGCAGGGATCCAGGGGGGAGGCCCCCAGGGCTGACCTCAACAAACCTCTTTACGTTGACACCAAAATGCGGCCTAGCACGGAAACTGGCTTCCCCCCGGTCACCAGGCAGAACACCCGGGGGCCCCTGCGGCGTCAGGAGACAGAGAACAAGTATGAGACCGACCTGGGAAGGGACCGGAGAGGTGACGACAAAAAGAACATGCTCATCGACATCGTGGACACATCCCAGCAGAAGTCGGCCGGGCTGCTAATGGTCCACACCGTGGACGCCACCAAGCTGCAGGAGTCCCTTGAGGAAGAGGACGAGAAAGTAGACGTGGATGTGAAGCCTGACCATTCGCTGTCAGAGGTGCCAGAAGGTGTTTCCGAAACCGAAGGTGCTTTACAGATCTCCGCTGCCCCCGAGCCCGCCGCCGCCGCCGCGCCAGGTAGAGCCATCGTGGCGGTCGGCTCATTGGAAGAGGCAGTGATTTTGCCATTCCGCATCCCTCCTCCCCCTCTGGCATCCGTGGATTTGGATGAGGATTTTATCTTTACAGAGCCATTGCCTCCTCCCCTGGAATTTGCAAATAGTTTTGATATCCCCGATGACCGTGCTGCTTCTGTCCCCGCTCTCACGGACTTGGTCAAGCAGAAAAAAAACGATACTCCTCAGCCCCCTTCGTTGAACTCCAGCCAACCAACCAACTCTGCAGATAGCAAGAAACCAGCTGGTCTTTCAAACTGTCTGCCTGCCTCATTCCTGCCGCCCCCTGAGAGCTTTGACGCTGTCACCGACTCTGGGATCGAGGAGGTGGACAGCCGGAGTAGCAGCGACCACCATCTCGAGACGACCAGCACTATCTCCACAGTGTCCAGCATCTCCACCCTGTCCTCTGAGGGTGGGGAAAACGTGGACACCTGCACAGTCTATGCAGATGGGCAAGCATTTATGGTTGACAAACCCCCAGTACCTCCTAAGCCAAAAATGAAGCCCATAATTCACAAAAGCAATGCACTTTACCAAGACGCGCTCGTGGAAGAGGATGCCGATAGCTTTGTTATACCCCCACCCGCTCCCCCGCCCCCACCGGGCAGTGTCCAGCCTGGGATGGCCAAGGTTATCCAGCCAAGGACCTCCAAGTTGTGGGGCGACATCACAGAGATCAAAAGCCCAATTCTCTCAGGCCCAAAGGCAAATGTTATTAGTGAATTGAACTCGATCCTACAGCAAATGAACCGAGAAAAATCAGCAAAGCCGGGGGAAGGTCTGGATTCACTGACAGGAGCCAAGTCCACCAGCCTTGCTCCAAGGTAAGTCCCACGGTTGGCTCAGGCGCACACTGCCCCGTGTTCACACTGTCCAGGGCTGACTGGGGAAAGCCCTTTAGGAGCAGCCCAGGCGGACATGAAGAGGGGATTTGTAAAGCCTCTCGTGTTGGTCACATCTGTTCCCCAGTAACTGCGCTTCTGTCATGCTTGGAACTCCGAGAGAGCAGTGTAATGATCATAGTCATCCTGATGGTCCACGGTGCTCCCTCCTAAAGACGTGAGTAAAATGAGCTCACATGAAGCCGTCTTCACCTGGGCTTCCAAAGAGCAGCTCTGCTCTCTCCTCTGTGCCCTCCAGGTCTTTGTCAGGACCACCTAAAAGGCCATTTAGAGCCTCGCCGAGGCCCAACAGAGCTTCGCGTAGGCTTCAGGAGTCACTGGGGAGCTTCGGCGTTGGTTTCAGGAGCTGGGGTGGCAGGCGGGCGTCGCATGTGTGGGTTCTTCCTCCCACTCCCTTCCCTGGCAGGCCTGTGAGATGGGGAGGCCCAGGTGTGGCCTCACTGGTGAGTCAAGAATGAAAGGCATTCCTCTGGGCCAGCCCCCCTACTCCAGCAGCAGACATGGGAGTCTGCCAGTCACAGCGTCGTGGAGGGTTTAAGTTATTTTCACTGGCACGGGAGGGAGAACAAATGAAGAGTCATCTCTAAACCCAACCCAAAGGCCACGTGTGAGGCCCTGTCTAGAAAGGGCCCTCAGCTGTCCGCGGGTTTTGGATAATTCCCACTGGAGCCCCGTCTGCTCCTGCGAGCGCCGTGACGTGCACCATTTTGCTGTTCCCCAGGCAGTGTGCGCGTCAGTCTCCCCCTCTGGTGTCTGATCTCGGGCTTCATCATTTTGACTAATGAAGTCTTTCCTCATCCTCCTGCTGGGCAGGCATTTGAACCAAACAACCAAGTCCATTAATCAGTGATAGCGCACTACGGCTGGGTCTGGAGACGCAGGCTGAGAGCCACAATTTTCCCAGCTACCTTTCAATGTGTATGTAAATAAATTACTTGGATGGCTCCCATTACTCCTCACAGGAATATTGACGGGCCAGCCTTGTTAGAAGCACGTTGATGCTGCTGTCTTTGAATAGGCACCTACCACCAACTGTGACGTTCAAACAGTACTTCAGTTGAAGAGAAATTCTTGAACAATTCTCCTTTTCTGGTAGACATGAATACATACAAAGCTACAAGAATTATATACTCAAAAGTCTCAAGGAGGTCTTAAAAACCGACTAGGTTTGCCCTTCCCCATTACTAACAATTCAGTACACTGGGCAATACATTACGTGGAAATAACAAGAGTATTTACCTTAGTGTTCCACGTTTTACAAACCACCTCCAGGGGGTGCATAATCCTTGTGACAACTGGAGAGCTGGAAGTGAGTTGTAATCACACCCATCTTTCAGTGAGGCCGAGGGCTTGTCCATGTGCACAGCCGGTCAGAGACGAAGCCAGGACACAGGCTAAAGTTTTCTGACTCTTGCTTCCCCTTGTTAGCAACATCTACAGTAAGGAAGAAGATGGAAGGGGTGACTGTAGGGCTGGAGGAGGGACTTCACTGTCCACTGATCACCGAGCCATGATCCCATAGGCACTTTCCACCGCCCGGCAAGGGCAGGGGCCCTTTCCACCAGCTTCTTTCTGGACAGCAGCTGGACAGCTCCCCCTTTGAATCACTTTCAGCCTGGACCAGCTCCTATTGTGCTCACAGGGTGGGGATTCCAACTTGCACATATTTCTAGGGCTTCCCTGCCCTACATTTCTCTGGGTGACCTTGGCCTCAGCGCAGACATCCTGGGGCAGAATCCTGTTAGATTCTTAAGGAGAGTAGCTACGGGACTACCCCCAACTAGACTGGTGCCCAGCTGGCGGGACAGCCACTCCCCACTGTCCTGTTTAGGATGCAATAAGGCCATCAGCTAACACATGGTCAGCACTGAGGAAAGCCCTTTAGGAGCAGCCCAGGTGGACATGAAGAGACTCCCCCAACTAGATGTCCGGCATCCTGCTCCCCAGGCGCCTGTACTGACTCCCACTGTGTAGACAATGAAACAATGTCAGCGTGATGAAGCCCCAGGCCCAGAGCTGTGGTGGAAGGCACAGGACCTGCCTTGCAGCCCGGGGAGCTGGCTCAGGGGTCAACTCCTGACCTCTCGCAGGAGCCAGGCATCATCCCAGAGGGAAGGGCCAATTATCTAACTGGACATCTACCCAGCTGAGGTTGCCAAGGGCAGGGACCCTTGGGACAGGCTCTCGGACCTGCTAATACCCCTGGGGCCCAGCTGAATGCCAGGGCTCTTTGGCGACCCTGCAGCAGGCTCAGTCACTAGGGGTCCCCTGCACTGCCAGGCTCCCAGAGGCCATGTCTACTCCTGACCAGGGGTTACACTCAGAATTGGACCAGGCACAGGAGGGCCCTGAGGCCAGAGGACAAAAACGAAGGTCAGTCACTTTTTTAGACACTGCACTAGGCACTTTGTTCTTACCCTGGCTTTTTGGATCTTACAACCACACCATGCTGAGCACCTGGGGCAAGGCCACCAGCAGGCCCAGGACAGAGTTACCGAGACCTAACAAAACTCTTCCCCCCCTCTTTCCCAGTGCTTCAGTCTTCATTTCAAATAAGCAGCCCTCAGCTTTAGTTTTTCTGACACAGAAATGTCCCCTGGGTGTGTCTCCCTCTGTTTTTGGGCCCGGTACTTGCCGATTAGGGGTAGACAAACCCTGTTGTACTCTCAGCTGGGGCTCACCTGCCTGGGTGGCTCCACACCCCTTTCAGTACATCTAAAATTAGAGCTATGAATGGCCCTGGGAAAAATGAGGCACAAAGCTAGATGAAGGGAAATCCAACTGAGGAAAAAGAAATAAGTTTTTCCAGGGAAGATTGAAAACTGGCCGTGGTTTTTTAAAATGACAGACAAGCAGTGGTGTAAAAATCCCATTTCCACAGAAACAAGTTTTGATCACACAAGAAAGGGACAGTTTTTGAAGTTGCTTCATGATTGCTCACTCACTAAGTGAGCGGGAACCGCCACTGAACTTGACCTTTTAAAGTCACTTTCACCCTTGGATTCTTTCTCAACGACTCTGATGTGAGACTGTTTTCTTTCACTTCTTGCTGGAACCTAGAACAGGATCAAGAGCAGAAGCAGAGGCTCAGCGCCCGCAGCACAGTGGTTATGGTGTCAGCCACATACACGGAGGCTGGCGGGCTCGAACCCATCCCAGGCCAGCTAAGCAACAGTGACAACTACAACAGAAAAAATAGCCGGGTGTTGTGGCAGGCGCCTGTAGTCCCAGCTACTTATGAGGCTGAGGCAAAAGAATCACTTAAGCCCAAGAGTTTGCAGTTGCTGCGAGCTGTGACGCCACAGCACTCTACTAAAGGTGACATAATGAGACTCTGTCTCAAAAAAAAAAAAAAAAAGCACAGAAGCAAAAAGTTAAAGGACTAGATCTTTGCTTTCTTGGGCACATTTCATTTAACTTGAGCCACAAATGCATTTCTGCTGCTAAAAGTTCTGCCCTGAAACATGGAATTTGGAGATGTCTTGATTACAAATATGTTGTTGAAAGGAGTTCAATCAAGAAGTTTTCTTCAATATGTAATGCTAGAGGCATCTCTCCTGCCAAGTAGGGAGTCAATAGTTCTGGGCAAAGTGTCCCCGTGGCCACCCGGCCTGACGATCCCAGGCCTGGGAAAGCTGGACACTCAGTCCTCCTCTTGGGTCCCCAGCCCAGCCCCCTGGTGTCCTCATTCACTGGTCAGGAGTTCAATCAGCCGCTGCTTTTCCTGAGCCCAGTACCAGGCCTGGGGCAGAGAGTAATGGGAAGAATGCCAGCAAGGACGCCTGGGCCCTCCAGAGTGAGGAGCAGAGGCTGTCATCAGTCATTCATTCAACAAATAGTTATTGATTGCCTCTGCGCACCAGGCACCACACTGAACCCAGAATTTACTACTGAACAAGAAAATCCATCTTCCAGGTCTTTCTTTCCTTGGAGAGCTCAAATTCTTGAGGAGAGAAATGGACAATAAATAATAAATAAGACAAACCCTAAGTGTCACAAATGCTGCAAAGGAACTAACATGCGTTAACAGGTTACAGTGAACACTTGCAGAAAGGAGCTGACACTCTTTAAGGAAGTGACATTTGAAAGATGTGAAATACAGAAAGGACCCAGCTGTGCAGAAACCCGGGCACAGGGCATCCCGGTCACAGCCTGCGATCTGGAGACAAGCAGGTAGAGTCAAGGATCCCAGAGAGACATGACAGTTTGCTCTGACCCAAGAGAACTAAGAGTCTTTCCTCAGCTTTACTGAGATGTAACTGACAATAGGCTCTAATTTTAAAGCAAAACAATCTGTTGTTCTTCACCAGCACTTCGATGAATAAGGTCAGCTTCACTTCCACCCCCTGTACGTGAAGCAGCGAGTGTGTGCTGTGGGGTCCCCTGTGGCTTCCGTCAGGGGTGTGGCATATGCTGGTTCCCCCACGGTCCCCTCTAGATGGCCAGCCTTTCCAGCAGGTCCCAGAGGGACCTCAAGACTAGCCTCAGGTACAGCCAAGCTCGGGGGAGGAAATCCCTTCCATAGGACTCCAGGATCAAGCAACCCTGCCCTGGGTCTGGGCTGCCTGGGGGCTCAGGCCAGCTCCTGGGGCGGTCCCTCCCCAGCCCCGGTGAGCACCCAGGAGCAGCAACGGCCCCTCCCCACCCTCTGCACTGTGATCCTGGCCTCTTGATTTTAAAATAAATCGACTTTGGTTGTTAAAAAATTATCTCTGCCCAGCTGGTCCTGCACAAACTTTGAGGCAGACTCAATAATATGGGGTGTTTTGAAAGTCACCCCTGAAGTTGCCATGCATAGGGAACGTGGGAAATGGTAGCTGAATGTGTATTTACACAATACCCACTAAAAAAATTTGTTTTTTTTTTTTTTTTTGAGAAAGAGCTTCAAGCTGTCGCCCAGGGTAGAGTGCTGTTGCATCACAGCTCACATAACCTCCAACTCCTGGGCTCAAGTGGTTTTCCTGCCTCCACCTCCAAAGTAGCTGGGACTACAGGCACCTACCACAATGCCTGGCTATTTTTTGGTTGCAGCCATTGTTGTATGGTGGGCCCAGGCTGTATTCAAACCCTCAGGGGTATGTGACTGGCGCCTTAGCCGCTTGAGCCACAGGCGCTGAGCCCCCACTAAAAATTTTTACAAATTCAGCAGGCTGCTGTAGTGGGCGCCTGTAGTCCCAGCTACTTGCAAGGGGATCTGTTGAGCCCAAATGTTTGACTGTGACACCAGTGCACTCTACCCAGGGTGACAGAGTAAGACTCTGTCAAAAAAAAAAAAAAAATTTTTACAAAATATTCTCTACGTGTTGGCCACCACTTGGAAAGATTTTATAATGAACGCTCTAGAAGTAAAAGTACATTGAGCTGCAATGTCCTATTTCCCTGAGGATGGCGAACTTGGGGACAGCCTGTCAGAGCTGCTGAATGGCATCCTCACAGCTTCAGCACCGTCAGGGCAGTTTCGTGATCTCACTGCACCGCACAAAATGTGAAGGCAACGCCAGTGGGGAAAGCACAGATAACTGGCCAACACTCGCTCGGGCGTGCTTTATCCAGACGTGTCTCGCTGCTGGGAGCCTGTCCTTGCTTATCAAAGGGCAGGCCTCAAACTGGATCCATCCTTCTCACTTTGCACTTGAGACCCGTTCAGCAAGATCATTATCACAGAGTGAATGTTGCCGCCTAAAATCTGGTGCTCTCTTGAGCTTAGATGTGAACCTCCTGGTGTGAAGACCTGGACTTCTGGTGGAATGGCTACTGAACCCAAGGCAGCCCACCCACTCCTGGACCTGGCTCGGTAACACTGGTCAAGTTGCTTAACCAAGTGATCAGGGCGATGGATATCACATCCATTAACCATCATTCATTCTGGGCCAGGCCGTGAGGACTGAAGACAGACCAGGGCCGTCACAGTGCTCGGAGCCCATGGGTGACAGGCCTGGTGCACACTGAGGCATCCCAGCTGCTGAGACATGACAAGAGGCACAGCACCGTGAGCGGTGCTGACCCAATCCCAGCACTGCAGGCCTTGGCCGAACTGGTGAGCAGCTCAGCACCCCAGTTCCCTGTGTCTTCAGTGCCCCATTGGCCATGAAGACAAAGTAACTCAACAGGAGGGCAGTTTGGAAATCAGTGCTAGTGTCCATGCAGGATGGGGGCTCGTCCCTAAAACGCAGACGTGTGACTTGGTATGGAGGAAAGAATTTTATGCTAACAGGACTCTGAATCCAGCAGCAGGGCTGGGCCCTCACCAGGCATCCTGTGTGGGGGATAGAAGCAGTAGGCCCAGTGGGCAGCACTGAACAGCTTCTGGCCCCCCATCGCTGTCCAGGAGCCAGACTGGATTTGTAAACACAGTGCAAAAGCCACCTGCACATTCACTTCCCCCACTCCACCTAACTGGTACTGACTGATGGAATAACACCGCATCTCTGAGTGACTCAATTACCTCTTGATTTTTTTTTTTTTTAATTCTCACGCTTCTATGTGGATTTGATTTAAAAGGCAGACTAGAGAGAGGTAGTCCAAGAGGGGCTGTGGAGTGCAAGTGCGTCTGTGTTCTAAATCAGGCCATCACATCCATGTTTTCCGCCTGGGCACCCACTGGTTGCTTAGCAACATAATGATCTGTGCAACTGGGAGGATCCAGTGAACAGCATCGGTGTGATGAACCAAGAGAGAATTGTGCATTGAGGAGGGCAGGGCAGGGCAGGCCTTACTCGGCCTCCCAGATTCTCTGTTCATTTCTGTAGCCATATGGGGTGGGGCATTGGCAGGCTCCAGGCACGCGGCCAGATCTGCTTGCCTCGCGATTAGCTGCTGGCTGGCCACCCTCTCATCCTGGGGGTAGCGCTCCCCCTTGGTGGGAATGCTGGTTTATCCTCCCCAAGCTAAGGAAGAGAGAAGGTGGCTCAGCCCCGATTGAGGGGATTAGCAGTCAGCTAGTTCTCAGAGAGTGTCAGGCAGAGGCTAACAGCATTCCAATGTCACTGTTTTCTCTCTCCGAACTTCTTCCTGGGTATTTTTCTTCTTTGTAAGTGAGTTACATTATCCCAAGCCAAAAATCAAAGTTGTTAATTTCCTGTTCTAAATAAGCAACGTCCATGTCAATTTTCACAATGCCAAGCACTTTTGCGGCCTGCCACAGGGACTGCCATGGACGGACTCTCAGCTGACGTCTGTACCACTGCTCTCCTTCCATCCGTCAAAGCGCTTTTTTCTTTCTTTCTTATTAATTTTGCATTGTTGTCTCAAGTCATTGCATTTTGTCATTTCCATTTGCTCCCATGATGGGTGTTCACAGAAGAGGGTCATGCTGATGAGAAGTAAGTACCGCCCGCAGGTGCCCATGTGCTGTTGTGTGTGCCACTGTCTCTCGCTCCCGCTGCCCACCGAGGTGTTTGCAGGGCCCCCCTTCACATCCCACACGCACCTGCCTGCAGAGCCCTCCCATGCCTGGGATTGGTTGGGAATTCCCACAGTGAGGTTGGCACAGGTGCCATGTCCTGGGCCAGAGACACCCACTATTAAAACCAGCCCAGGTCTGCAGCAGCTACTGTAATTTGGGGACTAACTTGCCTCACTTCACAAGTCTAACGAGCAGCAGCGCTGCTCCCCAGCTGTGCTGCCTCAATGGCTCTACCCAGACTCAGCGTCATGGGCACAGTCACCAAGCAAAGTCAGCTTCAGAGAAAGCACATCCAGGCAAAACCTTTACTCGACCCCCTCCTCCACTCCAGTCATACCTGAGCAAATGTATTCTTGTGGGATATTTTCCCACTTAATGAAAAGCATCCTTCTTCTCCAAAGGTCCTGGCCCTAATCAACATCCCAAATCACCCCCGAATACAGTGGCTTTACGCTTTCTCATGATCTTATTTCAATCAGCTTATTCTATCGGGGTGAAAGCGGTCACCCTTCCCCCAAACACACATACCTTATAGCTGTGGCGCGCTGAGACAGCCCCCTTCAGGGACAGGCCCCGCACTGCCCGCCAACTGCAGCTTGCTCTGGTTGGAACGGGGGCCTTGAACACCAGAGTCTGTCCACAGCCCACCTCAGCCATGAGGATTTCAATGCAGACACCAGGGGGCGCTGCCCCCCAACAGGTGGAGCCTAGCTGGGCCTCACAGCTGTAGCCAAGTCCTCACCTGGGGCTGCCTCATACCTGTTTGTGGCCACCTGCTCCCCAAGGGGTGGGGGAGCTCTAGACATAAACACCGTTTGTAGCAGGTCCCACCCTGGGGTGCCCCACCATCCACCAAGCCGCCAGAGCACCCTGCAGAGAAGGAGGGGGAAGAGCACCAGGCCAGCCCTGTGGAAACACGTCTCACGGCAGGATGGCCGCTGGAGACCACAGGACTAGTCCGTTTTCAGACCCCTCTTTCCTTTCACCGTGGAGTATTCCACACTTGAAGTAACAAGGGCTCACATCAAGTGGGAAAGTGTCACAACGCTTGGGTGAGCCTAGGTAACCAATCCGTGGTTTTGCCCAAATACACATCAGCGGTAAAGAAAACAACAGCAAAAGAAAAGGGAAGCCCAACAGACAGGACTAGGGGCAGAGTGGCAGCCTTGCCTGCGCTCGCCCCTTCAGCTCAGCCTCCCTACAGGGTCTGGCCCTTAGCCTTTTACAGCTCCAGAAGAGAAACCAGGCCTAATCAGGTGGTCTCTAAAGTCCAATATCTATCAAATGCCTGGGGCTTGGTTAATTGCAGGCACCTGGTCCCCACCCCAGCAGTCCTAACCCCGCAACTTTAACAGGGCTCCCTCACCTCAGGAATGCTCCCCTCACAGGCATCCTGGGTGATTTTATGAAGAGTCTGTGGGCTCCTCTCTGAGAAATGCTGCTCACCAGGCAGCAACTCATCTCCAAAGACGTCACGATGAAAACTGACAGAACTGGGTGACAGTGGACGTGCAGGGCCTTCAGTCTTGTCACTGGGGAGTCACTCCACACAGTGGCATCTCAGCTGTCCCGGTGCCCCTCTCAATCACAGCCCTTCACTGAGATGCTACAGCCACCTGCTGTCACTCACAGGCCACACCTGTTGCTCCCCGAGCATCTCCTCACAGGCTGTCCCACCACTGAGACGCTATAGCCACCTGCCGTCACTCATAGTCACGGCCACACCTGATGCTCCCTGAGCACCTCCTCAGGAGAGCTGCTGAGAGGTAAACTGAGGAGCCCATTTCATGGATGAAGACATGGAGGCTTGTGGGCCAGATTTCAGCAGAGCCGGGGTCCAGCAGGCCTGTCTCCAGTCCAGGTCCTGAAGAGGGGCCAGCAGTAGCATGTACTGGACAGGGCTTGGTGGTCCATCTACACAGCAGATGAGTCCAAAAGGCAAGGGCCTCACGCTTATGCCTCTCTGGCTGCAGCTTTCCCAGGGCTGATGGGACAGACATGTCTTCCATTTGGAGGTAGCGGAACACACACCAGAGCCCGGAGGGGTGATTGTCCCTCTCCGGGTGTGATGAGAAAGCCTGCCAGGGGCCTTGGCCTAAACCAGGGAGGGAGTTTATGAAAGACAACCTCCACACAGGAGAGCGTGGGGGCTAGGGACTTCTCCAGCACGGAGCTGTGACCTCCTCCCCACGAAGCCACCCAGCCACCTCCCTGGGGCCAGTAAAGGTTGGACCTAGGGGGCTAGCCTGTCCCCTCTCCAGCTCCGGGGGCCCTACTTGCCCAGCAAGAGCAGGTGGGCCCCAGGCACTGCCAAGGACTCCCCTGGCCAGGGGGTAACCGAGTTTTTTCCAGAGTTCTGCTTTTAGATAAGGACTGCATACTGTTAGTGAGTCTTTCGCAGTAAAGGGGGCTAAAAAATACCTAAGTACACACAACAATCCAGGCAGTGTTGGTAAACGTCAGCTTGTGAAGCAAACCCTATCTTTAGGTCAGCTCACTATGCACAGAACTTGACAAATTACTCCTTGCTCTCTGAGTTTATGGGTGGACTCCTCAAACCCTGAGTGCCCCCAGGTAGGCACAGGGCTGTCCACTTACTGAAAGAGGGAGGGCCACCTGTCCATTCCAGCCAAAGTCAAGGGACAGCAGGACAGTTGACAGAGGGTCTCTCCTCAAGGATGTGCTTCCTTCCACTCGCTGACATGTGGGCATGTCACTTCCTCGGGAGGCATTAGTGATGTCACTGGACACATCCCACTCGGGGCAGCACTCACTCAGCCCCTGCCTTTGTTCCGCATTAGAGCAAAGCCTTCCAAGGGCCTCACAGGCCACCCCCCAGCAGGCAGACCCGTGCAGCACCTCGGTCCTGGGTCCAGGTGAGTGGCTGCTTGGTGTGCTCTGTGCCTCCCTGAACTCTGCCTCTGGCCCCTTCTCCGTGCCCCCGTCCTGGCGTGGCAGATCATGTGCTCACAGCCGGCACACCTGCCACGACATGCTCTGGTGTGGTCTGGGTGTCCGCCTCGCCCGCCTTGGTGATCTGGTAGCCTCGTGACGATTTTCTCTGTTGTTGCCATTTCAGAAGCCCGGAGGTCATGAGCACCGTCTCAGGTACACGGAGCACGACAGTGACCTTCACTGTCCGCCCTGGCACTTCCCAGCCCATCACCCTGCAGAGCCGGCCCCCCGACTATGAAAGTAGGACCTCAGGAACGAGACGCGCCCCGAGCCCTGTGGTCTCGCCAACAGAGATGAGCAAAGAGATCCTGCCCGCCCCTCTGTCCGCTGCGGTGGCCTCTCCGTCCCCCACGCTCTCAGAGGTCTTTAGCCTTCCGAGCCAGCCCCCTTCCGGGGACCTGTTTGGCTTGAACCCAGTGGGACGCAGCAGGTCGCCGTCTCCCTCAATACTGCAACAGCCAATCTCAAATAAGCCTTTTACAACTAAACCTGTCCACCTGTGGACTAAACCAGATGTGGCGGATTGGCTGGAAAGTCTAAATTTGGGTGAACATAAAGAGACCTTCATGGACAATGAGATTGATGGCAGTCACTTACCAAACCTTCAGAAGGAAGACCTCATCGACCTTGGGGTGACTCGAGTTGGGCACAGAATGAATATAGAAAGGGCTTTGAAACAGCTGCTGGACAGATAAGGATGGCTGCTCTTTACCTTTACAGACTTCTTGTTATAAGTAGAGATGGGCTTACCCTGAAATACTGGAACAGTCGAGCAAAGTCTGTGAGCATCAACCCCAGTCCACGGGTTTGTCTCCTGGTACCCAAAGAAATACTGAGTTTGTCCACGGAGTGGCCAAGCAAAGGCCTTGAAACTCTTCAGCTCTCTGTGGGTTTCTTGGGCAGTCTCTGTCAAATAGGGGATAAGGAGAAAGTGTTTTTCTAACATGGAAAGAGATCCCCAGCCTGCCTCTCAGCGTGCAGGTGGCCTCACTTTGCCAGGTCCAAGAAGTCCCCGTCGACTTCGCGCGGGATCCAGTTCTTGCAGGCAGACACCAGTGTGTTCTAGATACCTCCTGAGACCTCCCTCCTCTGCACTTGGGCAGCTGTCACCACCGAGGCCCCACGCGAGGCCTTCCTCAGTCTCGTGGCCTCTCAGAGGACACCCGATGCTCACCTGCTCCTTTCTCTTTCCTGTACTTTGCTTACAGTGATACGCTCCCAGATGTGTTTTTCTGGTGCCCCTTCTTGGGCCTGAAAGGTAGAGAAACTTAATTTTCCTCTGTAGATTCTTTTTCCCATCTCATCCTGTGCTGAGCATCCGTGGCTCTTTGGCCATGGTGCTCTTGGCGGCGGTGAGGAGTCTGAATGGGATCGTGCTCAGCTTTGCTTAGCTTTCTTTATTTCTGCAAATCTGTGAGCATAATTCCAAGGTGGCCAAACAGATGTCACACGGAGTTAGCCAAAGCACAAAGTCATGATTCTAAAAAGGAAAGGAGACCTGGCCACGGGAACTAGCCAGCATGCAGCTGCCTTGGTCCCAGACCTGGTCGAGGACGAGAGCAGCTGTGTGCCAGGCACACCTGTCCAAGACAGAGCAAGGGCTCTCTGCCTCTCAGAGCGCTTTCTCAGGATGGTGTGTGGAGCTCAGCAAAGACAAGAGCAGGTGAGCATCTACTCTGACACAAAGCCTGAGATGACACGCAGCTCATGGTGGGCTGTGCTGCTGCCCTGTGAGACCCTGTCTTCTCTGGGAGCTGGGAGCACAGGGCCCTCAGCTCTGAGCCCGGCCCAGGGGGAGCATCTCTGCTGAGGCAGTCCTTTTGCTCTCAGAGGCCAGGGAAGATGGTACTTCGGGGCTTTCCCCCTTCCTTTCTGGGTGTCTAGGAATCCCACCGGCTTGTCTTAACAGTATAGCAGGTCCTCTGAGGACCCAGTGGGTTTGGAGTGTAGACAGAACCCAGGATTGAGAACATAGGGTGGGCTGCAGGATCAGAGTGAGAAGCAGTTGATAAAGAAATGACAGCAAGGAGGTCCCCTGGACGGCCAGCCTGGCCTCTGTGGCCAGGCTTCCTTGAGCACCCCCAGGCTTTCCCTGGAGTCCCTCCTCCCGGTAACAGTACCTCTGATTGCCAAGGGAGGTCACCAACTGCAGGTGGGCTGCAAAACATCCAGTCAGGCTTCCAGCACATTCTCCCCCATTTGGAGGATACTCGAATGTCAGGTTTTGGTTTCATTATCATTTCAGAACTAGCTAGGCCCATCTCTAATTATAAATCATGATTTTTTTTTTTCATTTTTTTTTTTCTTTATGCTCACGACCAAGTGTCTGATTAGGTCTGGAACAGCTCTAGAATGAATACATAAAATTCAGCAATTTAAAATCTTTCTTTACTGCAAGTTTAAATAGTTGTACAGATAGTTTATAAGCACAATATTTTAAGAAAAAAACAGTGGCTGGTCTACTAGGCAGCCTTTGTGCCACTTCAGTGCTAGAAAGTTAAAAAAAAAAAAAAAACTTTTGTGATTTAATAACACTATTTCTGTGGAATAATTATAAAAGTATGACCTTTTTAAAATCAACCTTATTTGGATGCATCTGAAACCAGCAGAGCTGTGTTATATTTTCTACCTTTGCTAGAACTTCATCATTGAAGGACAATTTCTTCAAAAGTGGTTATAATTGACAATGCAGCAGTTTCCCTAAAAACAAAACCAAATTACACACACACACACATACACACACACTTTTCCAGCCACACACCCCTGATTTGGAAACCAAGTCTTTAGAACTTTTCCTGTTCCAAAACATTTTGCAGGTCCATCTTATATTTGAATAGTCCGACTTGAAATAATTGAATCTTAAGGCGCTTTACTTCCATGTACTTTTGAGTTTTTCAAATGGGAGATGAATGAACACTACTCCAGAGAAATTTCCAGCCAAGATACTATCGGTGGCCTGCTGGGCTGCCCAGTATTTTAGAAAAATGTAAACATGGTGGTTTGGCCATTAATTTGTCTTCCATTTGGTGACAGTGCAAAATTTAGTGAGTCCACCACTTCACCATGGCTCTTTTTACTTTGCCTACTGTTGGTATTACCTCTGTGCTCCGTGCCAGGCAAAATGCGAGATAAGAGGAAAGCAGGAGAAACCGCGGGTAGACTGTGTAACCCGTCACAGCTTGGTGACTGTCCGGGAGAGCTGGCTGTTCCTCCCTTTCTTCTAGACTTCAAGCCACATGCCACATGCCACTAACCAGAAGCGAGCTGGCTGCAAGACTAAAGAGCTGATGAAATAGTTTATTTTTACATTGTCTTATTATAGAGAAATAATGGGACCTGTCAGAACCTGCACTGACCAATAAAATCAACACACGTTGCCAAGATGAATCGGTCTCTAGCTCTGTTGGCTGATTTTGCTACAGAGAGCAATAGTCTCATTTAAATCACCACCCACTGTTCTCCCTTTGGGACATGTAAGGACCAGGCCCTATTCCATGACCCTCTTTAATGGTGGGACAAATGTTAAACTGCTCATATAAAAATCATGTTAATACTATTCCAGGTTTTGAGATCTACTTTTGTTATATACTGTAATTTAAATAATCTGCATTTACATTCCTACTTTCTGTAATACCGTGTATACAAAACCAAAATCTCTCAAGATGTAAATTATGTATACCTGCCAAGATACCTTCTCCGGGGTGTCTGTGCATATTTTTAAGTTAATTCATATAAAAATGACTCAATGTGACTGTTGATTTGCTGAACTTTATATATCACAAAGTGAATTACTTGTGATACTTTAGTTAATAAAATGGTGAATTTTTTTTCTCAATTATTGAACAAGCAAGCACTACCCAATTGATCTGACAATGACTTTTTGTGTGTGGGCCACAAATATTGATTTTCCCATTAACAATTTTTTTTTGTTTTTTAAATACTAATGTTTCACACTATAGTTTGTGTAACAACATGTGTTCACATTATCTGTGTTGCTGTTACTTTTGTGCTTTTATTCTTTTTAGACTTTATTAAAAAAAAAAAAAAAAAAAAAAACAAAATCAAGCTCCTGTAATTTGCACTTTCTCCCCAATCCTTCAATCTCTTGTATGGCAACCAAAATTACTGTAAAAAAAAATAATAAATATACTATTGCACTAAGGTTGTGGTTCTGATTGCAAACAGTGAAAACTGTCTTGAATTAAACCAACTAAAAGTTGCCCAACTTGCAATCTAATGTAGGTTACCGAAGCATCTGTAGCTGGCTTTACCTCTGTAACATCAGCCAGATATCTCTCATCAAAGAATAAAAATTCTCCTTCCATTGACTGAGTTAATATGCCTTGGTTCCATTTCCTTAAAGTATTCTCAGTATACAAATGGAAGCTTTGTGTATTATTTCGGAATTGTGTAAAACATCAGAATCGGCATTTGTGAACACTCCTCCGGGCTTGGAGCTGAGGCTCTGCTTTTCTTTTTGTTTCTGGGTGGAAGCAGGGACACCACAGAGGTTTGGCTCGCTCTCCTCCGAGTACAGGCCCCCTCGTCCCCAGCTGGCTGTTTTCAAGCCATGGCAGTTGCAGAATTGGGCAGCCGCTCTGGTTGACATAAACCTAATGATGTTTTTGATAAGCAAACAATGTACTAAGGCTTGGAGGAAAAGCGCATTTGGCAAAGAACCGAGCCAGGAAGACATGGGCCAGCCCTTATACTTTAGGGAAACAAATTCCAAACTTAAACCTTGAACCTCCTTTGGCCTCCTGTTGTCTTTGGTTCCTCCACAGCTTCTTCTAGTTTGGCACAATCTCCGTTTGAGCAGCATGTTCATGAAAAATTCCAATCAGCTCATCTCATAGTTTATAAAGCCCTCTTGCCTCACCATCCAGTAGTTTCTCTCAAACTTTAACATGTTCCCTGACTTCATTGTCCAATGGTTTCTTCCATACTTCTTTTCCTAGATGAATATTAATTTGTCTTATTAGGGGAAAAAATATTGGGAAAGGTTTTCTTATACTTGAACTTTACACGTGCAAGTAGGTGACAGTTCCACCGTGGCCGGGTGGCCACAGCAGCTGCATGCGCAGGGACTGCCAGGCTTTGTGGGGAATCGGAAAATTTCCAAACTTGTTTCTCAGACTTCAGCAGATCTGGCCACTTCGATTTTAATCCATGCTGTTATCAGTGATTTTGTTTCTTTATTGTTCCTGTAAGTCGTTTCTGCATTCCACAGTCTTTACCGTTTCATGTTTAAAATTACAACGGTCACTGTCCATTGCTTCTACTCTGGAACTCTTTGTTCATAGCAATTCTGAAACTTTAATATGAGCCTTCAAATAAATACATAAAAGAAAAAAAAAAAAGGAAAAAATAAAGTGTGTGCCTTGGGTGTTTTGAACCTGATCTGCATAAAACCATATTGTATTCAAATGCTGTATATTTAATGAAAGGATAAATATATCTTCAATGTATTAATGTAGCTGATAAAATAGTTATAGTGCCTTGTTTTCTGAACTGAGAAGCCCATATCAATGCACAACGTGAGGAAAAAACAATTCGAAATGAAATGTTGAGAAGACCTGGGCCTGACTCTGGAGCCTTTCTCACAAGACTGTGGAACATGCACAGTCATTTAAATTAAAAATAAAAGTAAATTGAAATAAGATTGTGTTATCAATTAATTTTCCATTAAAAGTGCTCTCCACTATATCACTTCCAGTATTTTCATTTAACTAAATTACAAAACATATTTTTGAATTTTCATGGAGAAAAGAATCCCGGGCTTTGGGCCCTCCTCCCTGGTGTGGTGTTGTCCCCTGGTGGCACTTGTTGGTAATGCTAAGCCAAGTGGCAATGGCGAACATTTTCACATTTTGTTAAAAATAAACAGAATTATTTGTTTTTAGTGATTGAGGGCACTCATCACAGAAAAACTATTTCCATTTTACACGAGGGAGTGGCAACACACATTTTTCTTTTAAATGTCTCAAGGCTGTTGCACACACTAGCAGTTCGATGCCAGCCTCCCAGAGCAGCCTTTCCCACCTGACAAGAGACTGGGGTACAGCACACAGGTGAGCAGCCATGCCTGCCTGTGGCCCAGAACAGCCGCAGCAGGAGTGACCATTCATGGGACTCTGGCCAGAGGGGAGCAGCAGCAGCAGCCTGCTGACGTGCCCAGAGGCAGGGCAATCCCACGTGCTGTGTCTGTCGCCCACGTGCTGTGACTGTCAGCATGACCTTGAGTTATCCTGCCACACACCTGTCTCAAGGGAGCAAGGAGCAGCTCAGCCCCGGAATTCTCCCCATGCCTGTTGACCTCACAAGACTGTTGACAGTGCTGCTATTCACCAGGCCAGGAGTCCACTGGACATCTGGATTTTTCAGTTTCAGATAACAAATATAGCCAATGATCCAAGAATCCGGAGGTGTGGTGAGGGAAAGGTGGCCAGGCTTCTCAGCCCCTCTGTTTCACGTGCTGTTGCCTCTGCTCTAAGTATGTGGCACAGGTCCAAGAGCCAAAGAGTGAGCTGGAGTACAGCCCGTGGCCACTGAACCCTGTATGAGGCGGGTGATACGGAGACAGCTCATCAGCCCCCTGCATCTGGTGGCCAGCACTCTGTCCTAGGGCTCCTGGATGTCGAGCCATCATGCCTTTGCCCACCTGTAGTCTTCCCTGCCTGAGGACTACAGAAATGGAATTAAATGTTTTCTCCAAACACCACACCCCTTGACACTCCCTGGAGGGGACATAAGCACAAGGCAGATGTCAACTTAGCTCCATGGTGTGAGCCCACGAGGTGGTTCAGGCTAGGGAAAGCAGTCAATCTCCCCAGCGCCCTCTGCATGCCAGACCCATTCCGAGTACTGACCTCGGGAGTGTCAGTCCACAGATGACCCCCCCCTCCATAAATGAGGAAACTTAAGACTTGCCAAGGTCCAGTGAACAGAGAACCAAGGCTTGCTGTACAGCTTCCTTAAGTCTGTTGGTAGGTGAGAACCCAAATCAGAGGTCCTGAGACCTCCTGTGGGTCCGAATCTGCCCCCTCCTGAAGTCATTTGTACAGGGCCTGGGGTTCAGGAGGCTAGACAAGGTGCAGGTTCCTTCTGCCTGAATGGCCTCAGAGATGTGGAAAGGGAGGCTCAATTTGGTGTGAATGTGTTTACCTTAATTTGCTTGACTGAGATCAGAAGTAGGCAGAGTAGGAACTGCGGTTTTCAGAGACAGAACCTAACTTTGCAAAAAGACCTGTGGCTTAGAGAGCATGTGACATATGGCCATCTGCCTTAAGTATCACACAGTGATCATCCCCGTTACAGATAAGGAAACGGAAGCTCAAAGAACCAGATGCCATCCCATGTGGCCGACAGGCAGCTGGAACAAGTCACCCTGAAGAGAGTCCCCCCACAGGGGCAGAGCTGCCCTGGGGCCTGCCCCTCTCAGGCCCTCCCATTAAACTCTTCCTCTTGTGGCTATGAACGACCCAGAACGCTCCCAGCATGTTGGTGGCCTAAGTCAGCCAGAGCTCATTTTTCTTGCTTACAACCACAAATTCCTGATGCAGCTCCTGCCCCAGACAATGGTGTGTTTTCTCGCACAGCCCACGGCTGCCCTCTGCCAGTTAGAACAGGACAGGCCTTTCCTCTCCCTCTGCTAACCACTCCTGTGGCAGAGGAGAAAGGCCAAGCAACTGGGGGCTAAGGTAAGGGCCCACAGCAACAGACCATACACCAGTGGGAGGCTCTCCTCGGCCTGGGAGCCTGCCATCCGGAAAAGCTAAAAATAAAGCCTCCGTTTTCAAGCAGGAGTTTATAAAAGGCCCTGATAGAGATATTGGAGCCCAGAGAAAACCACACAGCCTGAGACCTCTAGTGGCCTCCAGACTTGCTGGGAACAACCAGCCCTCTCCCAACCCCCTCCCTGCACGCGACCAGCTCTCTCTGGCAGCAGCCAGGAGGACTAAGTGGAGAGTGTGGTGGCTCCTTATGGTGGGAGGAAAGGAGACCACAAAACAGGAGGGCTGCACCTAGCTCAAAACACCCGCCACTGCGGACTCAGCTCTGCTGCTCTGCCCCAGGCTCTCCCCAGCCTGAGAGACCCAGCTCCCCGCCGCCCTCCTCACCTTGCCCCAGCCACACTGCCACCTTAGAGCTGCCTCTGGGGGCTCCTCCTGGTACATGGAATGTTCTTCCCCAAGGCCTACATGTCTTCCTGGATCACCAGATTTAGAGAAGGACCACTTACTCCAACCACACGCTCTCTCATCTCCCCATGGCTCTTGTTAATCCTCCAAATGGCTTATTTCTTTACTTATTTCCCCACCCTGCTCACCCCTCAAGATAATAAGCCGCATGGGGGCAGCTCTGCTGATTCCATGTGCTGTGGCAGCACTGCCCAGGCATTGCCTGCAGCCCTCCATGCCAGAGAGACAGCCCCTCCATCCCGCGAGGCCCGCTCGCCCACTGCAGCTCCTGGAGGCTCTGTCTGGTCTTCAGCAGCTGGCAAGCAGGAACAACTTCCCTAGAAACTTAGGGACTCTTCCCATACACTTCCTGCCCCTGTGCTGACTTTTCTTATCCAGAAAGCTACTGGGAATCCTCCACTTGCCTTGGCCATCTGTGGCCCATGCTCCCGCATACCACCAGGTGCCTCCTCCCCTCTGTGTAGAGCTGCACGCATCGCCTGCCCTGTCCTGCGGTGTGAAAAGAGGCACTTCCTAAATCCCTCATCAGTGACTGCAGGGTAAGCAGGCTGTGTCCTGGACAGACACCTGGGCTTAAACCCCTCAGACTCTCCCTCACTCACCACAGGCCTCAGTTTTCTGGCCCAGGCGGATGAGCCTAATGAGGGAAAGACACCTGCCCAGACCAGCCCTGTTTCAGCCAGTGGAAAGCCCCGCAGCTCCCGGAATACCAGGGGAGTGAGTCAGTTTCTCTCTCTCTCTCTCTCTCTCTCTCTCACACACACACACACACACACACACATGCGCGCACAGGAAGGGCTGGGAGTGCAGCCATCCTCCCAGAATCAGGTCTTTTGAGTAACCCATCCCAGTGCCCAGCTTCTGGAAGAAGGAACCCACTTCTGCTGTAAGCTCACCTAGGTGGGGCCTCAAAGACCACAAAGACATCCTTGGGTGATGACTAAGACTTTATCTTTAGACAAACTCTAGCCTGCCCCCTCGGAGCTGTCATCTCCCCTGGGGCTTAACCTTAGCCTATAAAAACTACTGATTCTCGAACCAAATGATTTTGTTCACCCCTCTCCCTCAACATTAAAACACTTTCAGCACTAACAGGATTTCTAACAACTGAAGTCTAGGAGGACCGCAGCCCACCTGCAACGTGCCAGCCTGAGAAAGTTCCAGGCTGCCAGGAAAGCTGACCACAGGCCCAATCCCCCTTCCTTAGAACATTTACTGGAAAGGCCTTAGAGATGCGCGCAGCCTCCCGTCCTGGTCCCCAGGGGCGCTCCAGGCTCTGGGCCCGCTGGTCACATGCCCCATGTGGACCAATCACTGGCAAAGATTGTGGACCCACGACTGGCTCGGCTGGAGTAGGAGGGGCATCTTTCAGCCAATCACGAGGGTCGGGAGGTGGGGCTGTTTCAGGGCCGCCCCCCAAGCCACAGTCACAGTGGGCTGGGCTCCCTGCTGAGGACAGGGGTGCCAAGGTACTGACTCCCTCAGACCCTGCGCCCTGCACCATCCCAAGAGAGTGTGACACCCCATTTTCCTGTTGGGAGTGTCCTTGTTGCAGATTTGGTTTTTAAGTAGTGCACAGTTTTTAAATTCAAAGCCACAAAACCACATTAGGTGCACACAGCGAGTACCGGCAGCCCTGCCACCAAACCGGTTTAGCATCCAGGCCTGTGCTACGCTTTCCAGTCTTCTAACATCCACCTTCTCGTACTTGAGCTTGGACGATGAGGCTCTTAAACCTTTGTCCCACTTTCTTTGCTTTGGCCTGGTTCCCGTGGCTGCTGTCCCCACTTTCTTTCCTAGGCCTGGTTCCCGTGGCTGCTGCCCCAGCCCTGTATGGACACGACGACACGACAATTGATGAGTGGGTCTGCCCCGATTTCCTTGACGGTCCTCTTTTGGCTGCACATGTAAGATAATTTCCAATTTTCACTATGGCAGCATCATCCTCCATCCACCTCTCTGAGGACACGGATTTCACAATACCACTCTCCTGCGGCCGGGGACAGGCCCTGGGAAGGTGCAAGGTGAGAATGACTTGTCTGGGAAGTACAGTCCGGGCTCCAGCCTCGGAAGCCGCTCCCAGGACGTCTTAACACAGAGCCAACATCTTCATTCTTACCTCTGAAAGGAGATCAAAGGATTTAAGTAAATGGGTGTATCAGTTAATACTGAATGAATTTGGCTACAAATAACAGAAACTCAGATTTCAAGTGGCTTAAACAAATAATGGTTTAATTTTTTCTTATGGCATGAAAATGTCAGCTCCAGGAGAGCCTGGATTTTGTCTGTCTTTGTTCACTGTCCCCTCACTTAAAACACAACCTCCTCAGGGAGTACAGTGCTGGAGAAGAGGTGGGTGGCCCCTGGCTCTGGTCTGACAGCTCAGCCTTCTGAGTTTCTCAGCCTTGCCCTCAAATTTCCCACCTCATGGCAACCAGCCGCGGCGGCTGCTCCACGCACCCCATTCCCTTCTAAGGCAAGAGTAAGGGGCAGAACTATTCAGCTATGCCTGTCTCTCTTAACAGAAATGCCAGTGCTTTCCCTGAAATGCCTGCCAATATGTCAATAGCCACCGTGGTGTCCATGGTCACCCCTCGAAGCCGAGCAGACTGGGAAAGTGAGCAGTTAACTTGGCACAGCGCTGCCAGGAACAAAGTGGGAGAGAAAAAAAATGTTGGCAAGGCAGGAGGGCAAAGGAGAGTGAGTGGGCAGGTGTGGATCCTGGTGAGAGAGTGCTCAGGTGGGGCACCTTCCCTGAGCATTCCAAGTAGACAGCCCAGCAGCGCTAAGAACATTCCCAGTGCTGCACAGTCATCCCCGCTGTCCAGTTCCATCACCCCAGAGACCCTGCACCCACTACCAGTCCTTCCTCATTTCCCCGCCTGGCTCCCAGCCCCCAGCAACCAACACCTACCTGATGTGTCTGTGGATTTGCCTACTCTGGACATACCATGTAAATGGAATGGGGGGAAAGTGGCTTTTAATGTTTTACAGAACTTGTACAGATGTCTTTTGAACTTAGACATATAGATCAAAGCGGGGAAGCAGAAAGAAATACAAAATACAGAGGGTATTCTTAATAACCCCTTTTGCATAGAATATGGTCATAAGTCTTAAGACTGTCATAAACTGTTTTAAGTTAGCTTAGCTGCCTTACCCTGCCCTGTAGTTAGCTGTAATGCCGGAGTCTCCACCTCATGGGAAGTACCGCACGTTTTTGGCCTATATCACAAGGAAACACCAGTGACACAGAGAGAGAGAGAGCACTGTGTAACCTGCCAGAAAGGAACTTGAGGCTCCACAAACAGGCAGGCAGCCCGGATCTTCCTCCTCACTGCCCAGGAGGGAGTGCCGGTGGAGTCCTGTCTTTTTTTTCTTTTTCTTTATTACTTTTTTTTTTTTGAGACAAAGTCTCACTCTTTCACCCTGAGTGCTGTGGCATCATGGTAGTTCCCCACAACCTCAGACTCCTGGGTTCAAGTGATCCTCCTGCCTCAGCCTCCCACAGTGCTAGGATTACAGCCGTCAGCCCAGGTGATTCCTGTCTGGATCAGGCGTGAGCACCCTGTGTGAGTAACCCACATAACTCACCACGCTGGACTTGCCTCAGTTATTCTGTGGTCTCTTGGAACCATCTTAGTTTGGAGGGTAGTTTTTCTACCCTCCAACCCAGGATTTTCCTCAAACACAGAGTTAAGACTATATGTTATTTTCTGACCGGCTCCTCTTATTTATAATAATGATTCAAGATTCACATAGGTTGTGGCATGGATCAGAACTTTATTATAGCTGAATAATATTCCATTCCATGGGTAGACTGCTGTTTGTTTAGCCATTTTTCAGTTGATTACACTTGGGCTGTTGTTTCCACCTTTTGGCTGTTTTGTAAATAGGGCTTCCAGGAACACTCCAATACAAGTTTTTCCTTGAACAGTTCTTCAGGCATATGGCTAGGAGTAGAAGTGCTGTGTCCTATGGTCATTCAATGTTAAATTTGTTGAGGAACTGCCAAACTGTTTGCCTCAATGGCTGTACGATTTTACATTCCCACAGAGGGTATGAGAGCGCAGCTCCCATCTGCTGCACCTCCTGGGGGACAGTGTATTTGAGCTAGGGAGGGGCTCCATCCACCTCACACCCCTGTGTGAGTAACCCACAGGCCTCAGAGACAGGTTGGGAGGCAGAGGCTGTGCCTCTCCCACAAGCCCAGGCACTGCTGGTGAGGCCAGATCTGGATCCCTGCACCTGTTCCCAGAGCACAGCAGGGAGCATTTGTGAAACAGGCAGATTCCCAGGCCTTCTCTGGGAATTCAGGTTCAGGAGGAGGGAGGCCTGGGAATCTGTTTCAACACACCCCCAGGAGAGTCTGAGCAAAGGCTCCACCTCACCCCAACCCACAGTGCAGGCGGTGAGGGCAGCCCCACGTGCACAGCTGACCCCCATGGCATGGCAGCCTGCACACGTGTTTCCTGCACAATCCTCTGCAGCTCCATTAGCCAAAAATTACAGAAGAGATGGCTCCAACATGGTGGTTTCACCACGTGGGCCCTGGGCCAGCAGCAGCGGCTTCAAATCACTTGGAAACTGGTGAGAAAGGTAAGTTCTTGTCCAGCCACACATACCTGCTGATCTGCCAGTGACCCTGTGCCTGCTGCAGCTGCAGCATCCTTCATTTCTCCAGAATAAACCCACCTGAGCCTTCAGCGGTGGGATGTCAGGGACCTGGGGCCCCTGGAGCCACTGTGGCATCCCCTGTGGCCATGCAGCACTGAGTCCATGCCTCCCAGTCCCAGAAGCAGTGGCCACCTCACTAGAAAGGGGTCGCACCACAGCACTGCCCAAGCTCTGCCTGGGAATGCCACGCTGAACACCACGGGGAGGGCACTGTGGCCACGTCTGCCTTCCACTGCCCAGGAGCCAGTGAATCTGCCCCTCCCAGTGAGCTTCACTGCCCAGGGCGGAAGGAGCCTCATTGGGAACCACCAGGCAAGGAAGCCAGGAACCTGCCTGCAACTCAGCACTCTCGTCTGAATGCTGAGATTATGGGAGCCCCAGGACCCTTGTGGGGGCAACAAGCCTCTAGATGGGAAACTGCCTAGAAGAGAAAAAGGGAATATAAAAATATAGGTTGGGTTATTGTTTAATTAATAGTACACGCAATACAAAAATTTAAAAGTCTCAGGGAAAAGCAAGTCTCCCCTCCACCTCTGCTCCCCAGAACGCAGGCTTGTGCCTGCATGGGCTGGCATGTATGCGTGAATCATTTCAAAACTCCAAATATAGCTCACTCCATACACTGTGCTGCCGTAGTCTTGCTCTTTTTAAGATTATTATGAAATAAATCAGGCGCACCACAAGGATGGGGCATGAAGAACACCCACATTCCCACCCACTCTAAGGCAACAAACATCACAGGTACAACGTCCCTTCCTCCCACTCCCATTCCACCCGCCCTCCTCCGGCCCCAGAGGGGACCACTGCTCTGAACTTGGTGTTTATCCTGTCTGGGCATGTTTTGATATGTTTATTGCATAGGCATATTTCCATAAACAATATGTAGTATCACTGTGCTCATTTTAAAAGCTTATATAAATGTTCTCTGCTTCATGCATAATAAATCAGCAATCCTTATAAAGGGAACCGTGCCTGGCACATAGTCACCACTCAATTAAGTATTTGCCACAATTACCATCCATATTATTACAGTTATTGGCAATCATGAATTCTTCTGCAGCTGATTGATTTTGCTCAATAGTGTTTTTGAGATTCATCCAGGATGACAGATGTAGCTTTAAATCCTTCATGTTCACAGTCAGATAGTATTTCATTATATGAATATATAAAAATTTATTTATCCATTCATCTGTGAATACTTCTTCGGATTGTTTCCAGTTTTTCACTAGTATAAACAATGCTTTAGAGGAGGGAAGTGATGAATAGATGGGGCACATTTTAGGGCAGTGAAGCTATCATCCCGTGAGATGCTGTGCCAGTAAACACATGTCATTACTCATTTGTTCAAACCCACAGAATGCGCGTGAGCCCTCAGGGACGCTGTGGGTGCTGGGTAAAGGCTGCGCCAGGGTAGGGTCACCGGTTGCACCGTTAAGAGCCCCTCTGGTGAGGGTGTCCGTAGAGCTGTCTGGGGCAAGGGCATATGAGATATCTGGGTTATCTTCCTCTCGGTTTTGCTGTGGACTTAACACTGCTCCAAAAAATCGTCTCTAATAAAAATTTGAAGACAATGTTTTTCAACACTATGCTAAGTGAAAGCAGCCAGTCGCAAATGACAGTGTGTTACGTGATTCCCTTCGCACCCAATGCCCAGAACACAGCTCCACACACAGTGGGAGAGGGGCCAGAAAGGCCTGCCCAGGGGCAGGGCGTGCCTCTCAGGGGGACGAGAATGTTCTGGAATTAGATAGTAGTGATATTTCTATGATTCTACGAATACCTGAAAATCCACTGAACTGTACACTCTAAATAGGTGAATTATATCTCAATAAATCTATGTTTATGGGAAAAAAGCTCCCCAATGCCTTTCTAAATAATGTGGGATCCTAGATTGATCTGAGAACAGAAAAAGAACACTCATGGAAAAAATTTATGAAATCCAAATGAAGTCTGTCATTCAGTTAATAACATCATTCCAATGTGAGGTTCATAGTTTTAATACATGTACCACGTACAGTTCAGTAAAATGTTAATCAGAGGGGAAACCCAGTGGGGTAGGGGGATATGTAAGAATTCTCTGTACTGAATTTGTGATGTCTCTGAAAATCTGAAATTATTCTAAAATTAAAAGTCTGTTCAGGCAGCAGCACGGCTGTGAATGCGCAGTCCACGAGCATCTGAGCCCCTCTCCGGTGCCTGTCAGGAGCGGGACTGCTGAGCCATCGCCACCCCTGCTGGAAAATACCAGATTGCCCTCTGCCAGGTCCTGGCTTTGTGAGTTAACATTACAGCCCGCTGACAGTGCCCAGGCAGCTGCTGTCCTTTCTAAGCTGTCCAGATCCCTTGCACAGATGTTCCACAATGGATCTAACCAGCCCACCTGGGATGGAAATTTAGCTTGTGTTCTTTATGAGCCGGGATAAATTCTCAGAAGTAGGACTGTGAGGCTAAAGGGCATCTTAGCCATTTTAATGAAAATTTCAGGAAGCCTGACTGACTGCAGCCCCTTCCCCAATGGTATCAGAGTACTCCCATCAGCATAAGAACATTTTCTGTGCAGGAGCCCAGGTCCATTCTTTGGGGATTTAAGTAAGAAATTCAAACATCTCTAATGGTGACCTACTGCTGCCTTATAAATCCTTCCAAAACATAGTGGCTTAAACATTTCTTATACGCTGTCTCGGAGGGTCAGGAATGCAGGAACGGTCTAGCTGGGTGGTTCTGGCTCAGGGTCTCTCATGAGGTTTCAGTGATGACATCAGCCACGCTTTGTTGGGGACAGCAGATTTCTCTCCCAGGTGGCTCACTCACATGGCAAGAGGCCTCGGTTCCTTGCCACCCTGACCTCTCCACAGGACAGCGCGAGTATCCTCCTGACCAGGCACCAGCTGTTCTCAGAGCAGCTATCTAAGAGAACACAGCAGAGCCTGCAGCAACTCCTGTGGCCTCAACCTGCAGTCACACTCCACCACTTTCATAGAATCCTTTGGTGACACAGTTGAGCCCATTCCACGCAGGAAGGGCCACACAAAGACGTGATATGCAGAGGTGAGGACCTCTGGACACATCATGGAGACTGGCTTGGAATCAAGACACGGTGGGTGGATGAAGATGGGAATGGAGGAAACATTTAACACGTCATATTAGAAAAGAGTGAGGGCAAAGGGGTGTAACAGGAGACAAGGGGACACACTGACTGCTCTGACTTGGAGGGAGGGTGGTGGGTGGGGCCACATCTATGGTGCATCTTACAATGGGTACAGGTGATTGCACTAATGTACACAGCTATGATTTAACAATTAAAAAAAAAAAGCATTGCTGTGAGCTCCACATATTCCCCAGATTTACATACGGATCCTCTAATCCCCACCACGCTGGTCTTCGGAGGGGGATTTCAGGGAGGTGAGCACGTCATGAAGGTGAAGGCCTCATACAGAGGATCAGTACCCTTATACGAAAAGACCTGGGAGTGGGGTACAGTGGCTCTTGCCTATAATCCCAGCACTTTGAGAGGTAAGAGGACTGCTTTGAACCCAGAAATTCAAGACAAGCCTGGGCAACATAGAAAGACTCTGTCTCTACAAACAAACAAACAAACACACATACACTTTTAAAATATTTAAAAATAAAAAAACTAAGGTGGAGCCAGGTGACTCATGCCTGTAAACCTAGCACTCTGGGAGGCCAAGGCAGGAGAGGGTCCCGTAAGTTCAGAAGTTTGAGGCTGCCGTGAGCTGTGATCACACCACAGCACTCTAGCCCAGGTGACAGAGTGAGAATCCATCTTTAAAAATAAAAATAGAATAAACACAGAGGGATGATCTTTCTCAGCACGATGAGAACATGGCAGGAAGGCACCACCTGGGGACCAGGAAGGTGGCCCTCACCAGACACCTGCTGGGCCAGGGCCATAAATCTCGGACATTGCAGCCTCTATACCTGCAAGAAGTAAATGTCTGCTGGTTATTCTGCCCAGCCTGTGATGTTTCAGTTACAGCAGCCCAAATTAAGACATGCAGGTAACATGCACCTAGTGTGAGAGACTGAATGCCCTCTCCTGAGACCTGGAACCTGGCTGTCCACTCTCAGCCACTCTTATTCAACATTGCACGGTGAGTGCTAGCACTGTAACAAAGAGGAAAAGATTGGGAAGATACAGATCGAAAAGGAAGAAATAAAATTGCTTATAGAAGACATGATTGATCATGTATGTAAAAAAATAAAAATCCCAAAGAATCTATGAAAAAAACTTTCTACAAAAAAAAAAAAGGCATTCAGCAAAGTTTCAGGATACAAGTTAAACATACAAAAACCACTTGTGTCACTCATACGAATGATAAACACAAATATAATCTAGCAAGAGGGAGGGGAGGGCAGGGGAGAGGGGGTAATTGGTGGGAGGAGGAGGGCGTCTGATGGGACCTCGCCTCACGTGCACGATGCAGGGGTGCACTTCAAAGTAAGAGTAAATTATAAACATCTTACCACAAAAAGTAAGTAAGCGAGGTGTTGGTTATGTTAAATCAGTTTGCTTTAAGCATTCCACATTATATATCAAATCACCACATTGTACCCCATGAATGTATACAGTTATGATTTCATTTAAAAAATAAAATAAAAACACAGTTGTTTGTATTCCTATAGACTAGCACTGAATATGTGAACACTGAAATTAAAACTACTATGCCATTTATTTATTTATTTATTTTTGAAACAGAGTCTCACTCTGTTGCCCTGGGTAGAGTGCTGTGGCCTCATCATAGCTCATAGCAACCTCAAACTCTGGGGCTAAAGCAATCCTCTTGCCTCAGCCTCCCGAGTAGCTGGGACTACAGGTGCCCGCTACAACACTCAGCCAGTTTTTCCATTTTTAGTAGAGAGGGGTCTTGCTCTTGCTCAGGCTGGTCTCAAACTCCAGAGTTCAAGCAATCCACCCGCCTTGGCCTCTCAGAGTGCTAGGATTACAGGTGCGAGCCACTGTGCCCAGCCCACTTATTTATTTAAAAATAAATAAAATGCTTAGATGTAGACCTAACAGTCAGGTGCGGTGGCTTACACCTGTAATCCCATCACTTTGGGAGGCAGGTGCAGGAGGATCACTTGAGGGTAAGAAATCAAGACCACCCTGGTCTTACATAGAAAAGACCTCAGTCTCTATATGTATGTATTAAGTTACATATATGCATATGCCTATAAATATATGTATATATACATACGCATACGTATATCAACTGGGCGTGGTGACACGCACCTGAATCTCAGCTACCGGGGAGGCCAAAATGGAAGGACTGCCTGAGCCCAACCATTTGAGTTTGCAGTGAGCTATGATTGAGTCACTGCACTCCAGCTCTCAACCGAGGAGCTGTCCCAAAACTTACCCACATACACAGGATTCATACGCTGAAAACTCTAAAACATTGATGAAATAAATGAAAGATGATCTAAATAATTGGAGAGCCACACCATGTTAATGGGCTGGAAGACTCAACATAGTGAAGATGGCAGTTCTCCTGAAGTTGATAGTACAGGGTTAACACGTTTCCTGTCAAAACCCAAGCAAGGTGTAAATGTATGTGGAAAACTATTCTAGAATAGAATAGCTAAAACAATTGTAAAAGGAAAGGAGGAAGTGGGGGAAACCAGCCGACCTGATTTCAAGGCCTACTATTAATATGTAGCCACAGCAATCAAGGCCACTGGCGCTGGAGGAGGAACACATAACCGGATCGGTGGGACGAAGTGGAGAGCCCAGAACCTGACTCTCGGAGACATCCCTAGCTAATTTTTGACAAAGGAGCAGATGCAACTCAACGGAGGAAAGATGATCTTTTCAACAAAAGATGCTAAAGCAATTGGATCAACAGACCAAAACATGAACCTTGACCTTGGTCTCCCACACTAAAATTAATTCAAAATGAGTTGCTGGCTTAAATGTAAAACATAACCCAAATAAACAAAGACGGGAGAAAAGGATCTTGGGCTAAGCAAGCAGTTCTCAGGCTTGACACCAAAACATCAATCTATCAAAAAAAAAAAAGGAAAAATTAATAAATTGGACTTGATCAAAGTTAAAAATGTTCTAAGAAAGGTCATCTTAAGAAAGGATGAAAACACAAACTATAGACTGGAAGAATATATTTCAAAACCACAATGTGACACGGGACTAGGATCTAGGATCTATTAAAAACTCTCAAAACTCAACAGGAAAGCAGACCATTCAATTAAGAGTGGGCAAACACCAGAATGTGTGTCCCGCCCGGAGGTGGACGAGCAGGCGGTAGACAGACATGTGAGAAGGTGTGCAACGTCATTAAACGTCGGGGAAATGCAAACTAAAGCCTGCATACCTATCAAAGTGGCTAAAATAGAAAGCCACAGTGGCAAGGACGCAGAGCAACAGACTGTCGGCACATTGCTGGTGGGAACAGAACATGACACGGCCGCTCTGGAAAACACTTTAGTGGTTTCTTATACAACCACCCACACAGCCAGCATCCAGCCCAGCAGCTGTGCTCCCGGGCGTTTATCTCAGAGAAATGAAAACTTATGTCCACACAAAAATTTGTATAATAATGTTCGTGGCAACTTTATCCTCACTAGCCAAAAACTTGAAGAAAAAAAAACCCAACCAGATGTCCTTTAAAGAGTGAGTGGAATATTATTCAGCCTTGAGCAGGAAGGAGATTCTGACCAGTGTGACACATGGGTGAACTTGAGGACATGCTACAGGAACCAAGCCAGTCACGGAAGGACCAGTCTCATCTAATTCCACTCACAGGAGGTTCCCGGTGTCATCAAATCCAGAGACAGAAAGCACAGTGGGGGTGCCGGGGCAGTGGGAGGGCATGGTGAGTTAGTGCTTGTTTATTTATTTTTATTTTTTTGAGGAAGAGTCTCCCTTTGTCCCGCTGGGTAGAGTGCTTTGGCATCACAGCTCACAGCAACCTTAAACTCTTGGGCTCAAGTGATCTCTTGCCTCAGCCTCCCCAGTAGCTGGGACTACACGCGCTCACCCCAATGCCCGGCTATTTTTAGAGATGAGGAAGTTAGTGTTTAATGGGGACAGAGTTTGGGAAATAAAGAAAGTTCTAGACATGGGTCAGGCATGGTGGCACACATCTGGATCCTAGCACTCTGTGAGACTGAGGCAGGAGAATCGCTGGAGCCCAGGAATTTGAGGTTGCTGTGAGCTGTGATGACGCCACGGCACTCTACCCAGGGCAACAGCGTGAGACTCTGTCTCAAAAAAAAAAAAAAAAGAAAGAAAGAAAGAAAGAAAAGTTCTAGAGCAAGGTTTTTCAACCCTTTTCATCTCACGGCACACTTCCACCTATAGTTAAGCTTCCGCAGCACACTTAAATTACGCTGATTAAAAAAGACAAAAAACTCTGTGCTTTGCTCCTCTTAAGGAAATAATTTAATGAGTAATCTTTAAAAATTTCATGGCACACCTAAGATCCTCTCCCAGCACGTGGGTTGAAAATCACTGCTCTAGCGACACCTTTGTTTTACACGGACTCGATAAGATGACATTTCTCACAGCTCTTTCCTGGCCCCGAGGGCGGAGAAACTTCCCATCTCAAAACGATACTACAAAGCTGTCCTCCTAACAGAGCATGGCACAGCCGCCCTTCCCTGCTGGGCCTGTGTCACCAGTGAACACTGAGCTGGGAACAAGGAGCTTGCTGGGGTGGCACGCCAGTTTTCAGCTCCAGAATCCACCAAAGCCCTGAACAACGAATGTCAGCAATGAAACTAAATTTGGGGGATTTCATCCTTTATGTTTCAGGGGTTATTACCATCTACTACGTGTACTCCAAAGGAAAAAAATTGGGGCCACATATTTCATTTACTGAAAGCAACAACAAACCCCCTACCTTACTATTTATATTTCTTAAAAAAATAAATTTATTTTCAAGGCCTGGGTGCCAAGGGTCAGGCCTGTGATCCAGGACTCTGGGAGGCCAAGGCAGGAGGATCGCTTGAGCTCAGGAGCTCAAGACCAGCTTAAGTAACATAGCAAGTCCACCATCTCTACAAAAAAATAATAATAATTAGCCAGGCATGTAACAGGTGCCTGTAGTCCCAGCTACTCAGGAGACTGAGGCAGGAGGATCTCTTGAGCTCAGGAGCTTGAGGCTGCAGTGAGCTATGACGATTATGATGATGCCACTGTACTTCAGCCCAGGCAACAGAATGAGACCCTGTCTCATAAAAATGAAAATTAAAAAAACATTTTCATTTGGTGAGTGTGTGGGATTGAAGTTGCTATGGATCCCAGTCACAAAGTTCTGACCATTTCCTCATCCCTCTGCACAGGAAGGAAAGTCCAATGGCCACAGCTGGCTATGTGCAAAGCAGCCCCAGAGTATGGAAACGTAAGCAAACAGGGCAGCCCAATGCAAGCAGAGGTCGCCAGGTCTTTGCCTGCCCACCACACGTTTACCACACCTTTCCCATCCTGCTGAGACACTTTGGTTTGCCCTCCCCCATGCTCAGTCCTCTCTTCTAGGAGTGGCCCAAGTGGCCAGGCCTGGCCAGTCAATGCCTTCTATCCCCAACTACAGGGACTGGTTCAGGAACAGGTACATGAGCAATGTCACATCAGTGAGCCCAAATGCTGAGATCTGCACTCGTACAACTGGATGGGCTGCAGCACCACGGGGACACGAGCTGCATCTCAAGAGAACACTTGTCCCTGCACCAGGATAGTCCACTTTGAAATGAAGCAATACAGGACAAAGCAGACCCACAGGGCAGAGAGGGCAGAGAGGCCAGAGCCAAAGGACACAGCAGAGATCCTGGATCTAACCCCACCTGAAGCTACACTCTACCTCTGGCTTCGAGGTACACAGCCTGGATCCAACCCCACCTGAAGCTACACTCTACCTCTGGCCTCGAGGTACGCAAGCCTGGATCCAACCCCACCTGAAGCTACACTCTACCTCTGGCTTCAAGGTACACAAGCCAGTGAATTGGCTCCTTTGTTTGCCTCCACCAGCTTGTGGGTGTTTTGCCACATGTTTCTGTCTTCTGAAACTTCTGGTACATTCCTAGGACAGGAGCAGTGAGTGATTTCAACACAGACACTATTACAAATGGCCCACATGTCCGGGGGCACCCTGGGAGGCCCAGCTTAGCACCCCATTCTTTAGACGACAGGCAAGTCCATTTTTAAGGTCTTGCCACAGCACCTGTCTAAATATGCAGGTCCTGACTCACATCTGCAAGGCCAAAAAAGCCACATACGCACTTCACCCCCACCCCCCACCCCGTATCCTCAGCATGCTGAGTCCCAAGTCCCAGTTACTTCAGAGAAATCATACAGCCATACAAACTAATGCCACTACAAATATATGCTCTGCTCCTGGAACTAAGAGGTGGCCCCTGTGCCATACCCCTTTGGTTCCTGCAGAAGCACTGAGTGGGCTTGACTTTCCACTCAGAAAATGAGTGACAAAATGCCAACACACTGGCTGAGGCACTTACTGGACTCTGGCCCTGGTTTCCATGCCCTCCAGGTCTTCTTCCACATGGGTGCCCGAATGATCCTTACAAAATATAGTCGACATCAGCTCTGCACTGGAAATTCTTCAGTAACTCCTCGCCACATTTAAAATGAAGCTAATATATGGGTGGTGCCTGTGGCTCAAAGGAGTAGGGCACCAGCCCCATATATTGGAGGTGGTGGATTCAAACCAGGCCCCAGCCAAAAAAAAAAAAAGAAGAAAAGAAAAGAAAGAAACTCATACAAAAATAAAAAATAAAATAAAATGAAACCAAATTTCCTCACTATGTGCTACAAAGTCATTTCTGATCTGCTCTTGCCCATGTCTCTGTTCTCCTTGTGTGCCTGGTGTTTCAGCAACATTGAAGCCCTTATCTAACCCGTGAGTCGCAGCCCCTGCCTCTCCTCTACTCAGAACACCCTGCTTCTCCTGGTTTGTTTGGGTTTGTTCTTCCAGATTCAGCTCACACCTTACCTCATCCCTGATTCTTCCCCTGAATCCATCCTTCCTCCTCTGAGTCCCATGTGTGACCTCTGTACTGTCATGTACTATTGTCTGTTCGTCCTTCCATCCACAAACTTCTCTCTCTCATTTGGTTTCTTCTGTCTTGAGACCAAGTCTCGTTCTGTCACTTGGACTAGAGTGCAGTGACATCAGCCTACCTCAAAACCGCAAAATCCTGGGCTCAAGCAATCCTCCTGCCTCAGCCTCCTGAGTAGCTGGGACTATAGGCACCTGCCACAACCCCCAGCTAATTTCCCCCCCTATTTTTAGTAGAGATGGGGCCTCACTGTTGCTTAGGCTGGTCTCAAACTCCTGAGCTCAAGCAGTCCACCCACCTTGGCCTCCCACAATGTTGGGATTATAGGCGTGAGCCACTGTGCCTGGCCTCATTTGGTTTCTTTTGAACCAATAACCATTTTAAATACACAACTCAGTGGCATTTAGCATGTTTACATTATGTGTAACCACCACCTGGATCAAGTTCTGTAATATTTTTATCATTTGTGTCTAGTTCCAGAATATTTTGTCACCCCCCCTGTACCCATTAGCTGTCATTGCCCATTCTCCCTTGTCCCCAGCCCCTGAAAACCACTAGTGTTCTGTCTCTATAGAGTTACTGAGACTGTCTCTTCTATTTCTGCATCACCAATTCTTATGCAAAGAGTCAGGAATAAAGTAGGAAATCCCTAGCTTGCTCAATGATACAGGGCAACCAAGCTGTCCTGAGCTATTGGCTCCCTCTAGTGGCCCGTTTGGGGAACTGTCGCACTGAACCTCTTCCAGGATCCATTCTTTCCCCTTGTTAAGGAAGTTTTGGTCCAGAACACCCTTTACATTTCCTTTCATCCATCATTAATCTCCTTTGAGCAAAATCTTGTTCACATATCACACAATCTTATCCCTATCCAGGTCTTAGAACTAAACAAATTATGTCAGTATCCCAAAGGGCAGATTTTCACTCTCCCACCCTTTAATTGAGGTAATATTTCACCCAGCATTACTTAGGTTCTCTCTTCCAACTGCAAAGCTTGCAGGACCAAAACTGACCTCTTGCTCCTAGTGTTTGTTAAACCCCAAAGCTCTAAATTCCAAGTCCTGACAAAGTCATCATCTCCTGATAATCAAGACTTCAGGGCTTAGTTTTCCATTCTGTTTTGCCCCCTGAAAATTACATACAGTTTGGACAACTTCTGTACTTCAAATGTCTTGACCTTGGGAGCTCAACTCTACACACATGTATGCATTCATACATTCATTCATTCATTCAGGCCACCTCTCACTCTGACACCCCAGCTGGAGGGCAGTGGCATCACCATATCTCACTGAAGCCTCCAAGTCCTGAGTTCAAGTGATCCTTGTAGCTCAGCCTCCCAAGTAGCTGGAACTGGACCCAGCTAATTTTTTAGTTTTTGTACACACAGTCTCACTGTGTTGCTTAGGCTGATCTAAAACTCCCAGCCTCAGCCTCCCCAGGTCCTGGGATTATAGGCATGAGTCACCACACCCAGCCTCTCCCCATCTTAAAGTCAGATGATAGCAACTTAATTTCCTCTGAAACCTCAATTCCTCTTGGTCATGTAGGGTAGCATCTTCACAGCTTCTGAGGATGGGGACGTGAACATTTTGGGGGACCATTATCTGCACCCATAACCACAGAGAGACACATGCAGGATAATACAGCTGGGATGCCCCAGTCAGAAAGTTGTTTAAATGCCCTCCAGTGAAAGAACTCAGAACTCAGTAGGTCAGAAACAGCAGCACTCTGGGAGGCCGAGGCGGGTGGATTGCTTGAGCTCAGGAGTTTAAGACCAGCCTGAGCAAGAGCAAGACTCTATCTCTACTAAAAATAGAAAAAACTAGCCAGAAATCGTGGGGGGTGCCTGTAGTTTCAGCTACTCAGGAGCCTGAGGGAAGAGGATGACTTGAGCTCAAGAATTTGAGGTTGCTGTGAGCTATGATGACACCACAGCACTCTATCCAGGGTGACAGAGTGAGACTCTGTCTAAAAAAAAAAAAAAAGAAAGAAAGAAAAAAGAAAACACCAAGTAGCGAAAGAGATAGCAAGGGTGGGTCAACATTCTCTGTCACCCCATCACTCTGACCTCTTCTACCTTATTCTTCCACTTTCAAGGACCCTTGTGAGCACATCAGGCACACTCATATAATTAAATGTAATTTCATTTTATAAAAATAATTTAATTTTAGTAAAATATACAAAACACGACATTTACCATGTTAACCATTGTTAAGTGAAGAGCTCGGTGGCATTAAGGACATACACACTGTCCATCCCCAGAACTTTCCCATTTTCTGCTATAGTTTGGATGTAGTTTGTCTGTCTCCTCCAAATCTCATGTTGAAATTTATCCCAGCTACTACTGAAGGTGTGCCTGGTTGGAGGTGTCTGGGTCCCAGAGGCTGAACCCTCCTGGGTGGCTCAGTGCTGTCCTCAAGGTGGTCGTGAGTGAGTCCTTGCTCTGTTACTCTCTGTGAGGGCTCGCGCACCCTCCCTGGCTTTCTCCCTGACCTCGTGATCTCTGCCCGGCCAGTTCTCCTTCACCTTCTGTGCCAAGCTGCCTGAGGCCTCGCCAGAAGCCGATGTGGGGTGTTACACGTCTTTGTACAGCCAGCAGGACTGTGAGCCAGATAAACCTTTTCTCAATTCAAACATAGTAGGCCAGAAAACGTACCAAGCAGTGGGGTGCTGCCATAAAGATACCCGAAAATGTTGCTAGTGGGGAAAAAACCCACTGTACCCAACGTGTGTGACCACAGGCTGGAGCCAAATGGTTTTATACATTTTAGAGACAGAAATTGCAGGAAAATCATACACTAGCACATGGAAGGTGTACATTGCTTTGGTCTGAAAAGGCAGGGCATCTCAGAGTAGGGGATTACAGTCTCTAGGTGGGTTCAAAGATTCTTTGATTTGTGATTGGTTAAAGAAATGAAGCTTTACCTAAAGGCCTGGAATATTTTAAGATAAAGAATTCTGTTAACCAGAAACAAACCACAGGACGGTGACTCAAGCGACTTGTTCAGCACGTTGATGGCCTGTGGGTGATCTGACCTTGGCTCTGTGTGGCCGCAGGTTCTGTGAGCAATTTAGTATCTCATCTTCCAAGTTTGTCCAACCTCCCTTTCCTTCACAGCCAGGGACTCAGTTCTATGGTTCTTCTGGGATCCCCTTGGCTGAAAGTGGGTCCGTGCAGTTGGCTAGGGGCTTGGGATTTTATTTTAGCTCACAAAATGGAAAAACAGTTTTGGGACCAGGTAGTGGGCAGAGGTTAGAAGAGTCTGGAGGGCCCAGAGAAGACAGGAGGACGGGGGAAAGTTTGGAACCTCTCAGGAATCAGGTAGGTGGTTGTGACCAAAGTGCTAATACACATATGGACAGTAGAAGCCATCCCGACAAGGTCTCAGAGGGAAAGGAAGAACTTGCTGGAAACAGGAGCAAAGGTCATCCTTGTTAGCCTGTAGCAAAGAATGTGGCTGCATTGTGAACGTGCCCCAGGGCTTTGCGGAAGAAGGAATTTAAGAGGGATGCCCTAGAGTAGAGGTCCCTAATCTTTTTGGCATCAGGCACCAGTTTCATAGAAGACAATTTTTCCCAGGAGAGGGACGCATGGTTTCAGGATGATTCAAGCACATTACCTCTCCACCTCGGATCAGAGGAGCACAGCCTAGGTCCCTTGCATGTGCAATTTAACAGTATGGTCGAGTTCCTATGAGAATCTCACAATCTGACAGGAGGCGGGCACAGGCAGTGATGGAGCAGCGTTAAGTCAGTTCACCTGCTGCTGTGCGACCCAGTTCCTAATGGGCCAGGGACTGGCACCATGGAGCCTGCCCTCACATCAGGGAGGCCCACAGCAGTCAGAAACTTGCTTCAGGTCTCAAATGAGACAGTGGCCTTCTGAGCTGATGCCGGGACTCCTACTGAGATGGGGTGATTGCATTTTGTGAGGACAGGGAGGATTGAGGCCCAGGAGTGAAAGGCTGTAGTTTGGGCATTTGACCCTGCAAACCTCATGCTGAAATCTTACCCCCCAGTGTTGAAGGTGGGGCCTCATGAGAGGTGTTTGGACCACTGGGGCAGACCCCAGTCCTGCATGAATAATTCACACCCTGGGAGTGGGGCTGGGGAGCGCTGCCCATTAAGTTCCCATGAGAGGTGGTGGCTAAGCATTCTGCCTCCCCTTGCTTTCGTCTCACTACGTGACCCCAGCACATGTCAGCCCCCTTCTTCATAAGTTGCCCACCTTGGGTATTCCTTTATAGCACTGGTTCTCAACCTTCCTAATGCTGCGGCCCATTAACACAGTTCCTGTGGGTCATGACCCACGGGTTGAGAACCGCTGCTTTACAGCAGCATGAAAGGACGGAGACACCTTCCCCAGCTGAAGCTCCATCACCGTCAAACACTAACTCCCACCCCAGCCCCAGCCCCGGCACCCAACAGTGGAATTATACAGGATTTGCCTTTTTGTGACTGACTTTTAACTCAGTGTAGTATCTTCAACATTCCTCTACCTTGTAGCCTGTGTCACCATTTCCTTCCTTTTCAGACTGAATCAGACCAGGTGTTGTGGCTCCCAGCCCTCTGTGAGGCTGAGGTGGGAGGATCACTTGAGGCCACAAGTTCAAGACCAGCTTTCAAGATTTTTCTACAAAAAGTAGAAAAAAATTGACTTGGCACCTGTGGCTCAGTGGCGCCAGTCACATGCACCGGGGGCTGGTGGATTTGAACCTGCCAGGGCCAGCTAAACAACGATAACTATAAAAAAAAAAATCTGCGTGTTGTCGTAGGCACCTGTGGTCCTAGCTACTTGGGAGGCTGAGGCAAGAGAATCACTTAAGTCCCTAAGTCCAAGAGTTGGAGGTTGCTGTGAGCTGTGACACCACTGTACTCTACTGAGGGCGACATAGTGAGACTGTCCAGAAAAAAAAAAAAAAAAAACAAAAAAGGTAGGAAAAAAATAGCTGGGCTCACGTGATGGTGCACACCTGCAATCCCAGTTACTCAGGAGGCTGAGGGAGAAGGATCACTTGAGCCCAGGAGTTTGGGATTATCCATGAGCTGTGACAATGCCACTGTGCCCAGCCTGGGTGAGCAGAGGCTGTGAATCGCAGCCCAGTGTCCACGTGTGTACCACACTGTGCTCAACCTTCACCCACACAGACGGTGGGCGACGTCCACCTTGGTCCTACTGAGAATAACACTGCTATGAAAACGGGGGTTCAGATGTCTTTGAGACCGTGTTTTAATTATTTGGGGTATGTATCCAGAAGTGGTATTGCTGGACCACATCACAATTCTTTTGTAAATGACACAATGGCCATCCTGTTCCCCACAGTAACCGCACCATTTTGCACTCCCAGCAGTACATGAGGGCTGCAGTTTACCCACATCCTCAGTAGCTATGGTTGTATTGCTTGTTTCACAGCAGCCATCCTAACACGTTGGAGCTGTCACTGTGTGGGGATTTTGTCCTGCTCTCACCCCCTCTGGCAGTTCATCTGTCTCAGCGTGGCTTCCACCTGCCTTCCCTAAAGACAAGTGATGTGGAGCCACCTCTCACCTGTTCACTGTCCCTGTGCACGGCTTCTTCAGAGAAACTTCTACTCAAGTCCACTGCTCACTTTTAGTTACCATATACACTCGAGTATATACGGTACTTGGTTTTGCTGCTGAGTTGTAGTTCTGTAGATATTTTGGACATTAATCCCATATCAGAGACTTAATCTGCAAATATTCGCCCCCACTCTGTAGGCTGCCTTTCCACTCTGGATATTAATCCCGTATCAGAGACTTAATCTGCAAACATTCGCCCCCACTCTGTAGGCTGCCTTTCCACTTTGGATATTAATCCCGTATCAGAGTTGTAATCTGCAAACATTCGCCTCCACTCTGCAGGCTGCCTTTCCAGTCTGGAATCCATCTTGATTCGTTCTTCTGTATGGCAAATGTAAGGGGTGAACTTCATTCCTCTGTATGTGGACACCCAGTTACCCTAGCACCATTTGCTGAAAAGGTAATCTCCCTGTTGTAACAAAGCCAGCTGACTAGCAACCTTAACTTCATCTGCTATTTAATCTTTTTTTTTTTTTTTTTTTTTGAGTCTTACTCTGTTGCCCTGGTTAGAATGCAGCAACCTCAAACTCCTGGGCTTGAGCAATCCTCTTGACTCAGCCTCCCGAGAGCTATGACTACAGGCATGTGCCACAATGCCTGGCTAATTTTTCAATTTTTAGTAGAAACAGGATTCTCACTCTTGTTCAGGCTGGTCTCAAACTCCTGAGCTCAAGCAATCCACCGCTCCTACAGCCTCCCAGTGGTAGGATTACAGGTGGGAGCCATCACATCCCGCTCTGCTACTTAATTTTCCTTTGCCATAGAGAATGACATATCCACAGGTTGTGGGGATTAGGACTTAGGGAGGCCCACGGAGACTCACGTGCATCTCACTTGCACACCCCACTTGGGAAGTGGGATGACTGGCCTTTGACCAACGTGGATTTGCGTGAGTGCATAGGTCCACTTCAATGAACCATTTTTTCAGCCAAATAAGGATCAAAAAACACAGTAGTTGCAAAATGCATAACCCATGTATACAGGGGGCCAACATTTTGTATATGCAAAGATTTGGGCATAGGGGCAGTCCTGGGGCCAACATCCCCTATATACCGAGGAAAAACTGTATTTCATTATTTAATAGCAGGAGATCTAATTAACAGAGAAAATATTAACAATAAATCTAGACCTGGTTTATGCTAGTAAGAAATCATACAGCTCACAAGTGACACTTGATGAAATGACCTCATCTAAACTGGATAAACACTTGTATTTCAGCAACGTCGGTGGGTCTGAACCAAAGGATCCTATCCTCACCCTGCTGGGTTTGTTCCTTTCCATGCACATTTTTCCTGTACTGACCAAAGCAGAGTGAGAATTCCCAGGGGGGGACGAACAGGTCAGAAGAAACCAAAGGGAAGACTAGAAGAAAATTAAAAACAATTCACAACACAGCACTGAGATGAAAAGACGAGGGAATCGCAAAGTTTCAGGCAAAATAATACAAATTATTGAAACACATTGTTATACACATTCGTTTCATGAAATTTGTAAGGTGTATCCTGGTAATAAATTTCAAACCCAAGTACGGCAGAACAGCTCCCGTAAGCGCCTCACTGAAGAGGTTATTTCATTGTTCTCAGATGAGCAAGTCAAAGCGGAGCTCAAGGCAGTGTAAGCATCAAAAATCACCCCCACTTCTGGGGCTAGTCTCTGACAAGAGCCTCTGCCCTTCCCAGCCGTTTCCTCAGCTCTCCCCATTCTCCTTGGAGGGAATTAAACACGACGGGGGAAACGTGCTCTTCCTGCTTTGCCTCCCCGGGGCTGAGCTGCCTCTTTTACTTCAGGTTTCACCCCCGGGCCCAGCACGCAGCACGTGTGCTTATCAGCGGTTCTCAACCTGTGGGTCACGACCCACAGGAACTGTATTAAAGGGTCCCGGCATTAGGAAAGTGGAGAACCCCTGGCTTAGATAAAACCATGTCAGCACCTCTCTGGACAGCTTGGGCTGAAGCCTTAGCAGGCGGATCTTCCAGGCACTGGCCCTTCTGCACACACTCGGAGCTGCCTGAAGTGGCCACTAGCAACACCAACCCCCCTTGGAGATCACTGCTCCCTAAGCGAATCACAATCACGTTCCACATCGGCAGAGGAAATCCACCCACCTTCTACCCTCCATGCTTCAGGATTCTGAAAGCGCGGGCCGAGCACAAGCTGCTCAGGGGGTGGAGGTGCCTAGCACCAGGATCACCTGGAAGCCACCAGGGACCCCAGAGGATAGAAAGAGAGCAGCTAGCAGCACAGGGTCGGGGGCTCCTGAGGACCAGAGGATGTAGGACTGCACAGTACTGAAAGGGGACCCAGTAAGACTTAGGAAAGTGGCCAAACCTGGGACCTGGGGCTCTGGGCCTGTCTACTACCACTTTAAGGCAGCTGTGGGTGACACCCACTTCCTGTAACAGGAAGAATGTGCTAGTTTGCAATGTCCATCTCCCCTCTGCCATTTCTCCCAGGGATGGTGAGAGCTGTTTTCCTGAGCTTTCAAAGCCCTCTTGTTCTGGCACTGAGCTGCCCAAGAGAAGAGCCACACACACTGCCAGGGGGGCCAAGGAGCTGAGTCCAGCCTGGTGGTGGATACACAAGGCCACTCTGCCCCATCCTAGGGGTGCCCAAAATCTGGATGTGCGTTCTGGACGCTGGCCTTCCTGCTGCTTCCCTGCCAGCACCACCAATCTCAACTTGTGCCTCTAAAGCAGTGGTTCTCAACCTTCCTAATGCCGCGATGTATTTTCATTGCTACAAAGGGGGCCCGACCCATAGGTTGAGAACAGCTGCTCTAAAGAAACAAGACCTTTAGCTATATGGCAGCCAGCCAAGGATTTACAGTGGGAACTATAATTCAGAAACAATTTTTCTTTTTGAGAAGTCTATGTCCCCCTTGGTAGAGTGCCGTGATGTCACAGCTCACAGCAACCTCTAACCCTGGAGCTTAAGCGATTCTTTTGCCTCAGCCTCCCTGGTAGCTGGGACTACAGGTGCCCACCACAATGCCTGGCTATTTTTTGATGCAGTTGTCGTTGCTGATTAGCAGGCCCAGGCTGGGTTTGAACCCGCCTGCCTTGGTGTATGTCGCCGATGCCCTACCCACCAAGCTGCTGGCACTGCCCAGAAACAATTTTTAAGCACAGACTTTCCTATTTTGCTTGGAATCTTTATCCAAAAAATTGATGATCAGAGACAGTGAATACATTTTATCCCATAAAATGTGGCTGAAGGAGCATGTCTCTTTCTGAGAGTCTGTAGTTGGTTGGTGTAGGGCTACGCAGGATTTGTGGGGGTCTGCCCTGCCCAGCGCCTTCACCTGCGTGACAGAGTACCAGAGACCAAAGCAAACCACGCAGCAAGTGGATCGGAAAAAAGTTTATTCTGAGCATTTAATTTAAAAAAAAAAATCATACCTATGAGGTGTGCTACAGGAATTCAGATACAATAAGATGCATATAAAACCCGACCTAATTGTGGTAAAGCAAGGATTATGCAGAAATGCACTTCAG